>BMAO01033234.1:0-136247 GCA_019973975.1 Trichonephila clavata | reverse complement strand
TATATATATATATATATATATATATATATAAAGGAGAAAAGCGACTCACTCACTGACTGACTGACTGACTGACTGACTGACTGACTGACTGACTAATCACGAAATCTCTGGAACTATTCAACCTACAGACTTGAAATTTGGTAGACAGGTTCCTTTGTTAGAGTAGACATCAGCTAAGAAAGGATTTTCCGAAATTCGAAACGCAAGGGGCGTTACGGGGGTGTAAGGGCTTTAATAATAATTGTTTCCATGTTTAAACTACTTGAAGTACAATCTTGAAATTGAGTGAGCGGATTCCTTTCAGAGAGTAGAGATCCGCTACAAAATGAGTTTGCTGAAAATCGACCCCCAAGTGGCGTTGCAGGGGCTTAGGGGGGGTATAGATAATTATTTCCATTTTTAAATTATTTGACGCACTATCTTTAAATTTGATATATAGATTCCTTTCGTAGAATAATGATCAGTTACAAAACGGGTTTTGTGAAAACAGACTTCTAAGTGGCGTTGCGGGGATTAAGGGGCGTAATAGATAAATATATCCGTTTTTAAACTACTTCACCTACCTGCTTGAAAATTGGTAGGTAAGTTTCTTTCCTGGAGTAAATATCCGCTACAAAATGGGTTTGGGAAAATTGACCCCCAAGGGGTGTTGCGGGGGCGGGGGTTTAAGGGGCGTTATAAATTCCTATTTTTAAGTTATTAGACGTACAGTCTTGAAGCTTAGTAAGCAGATTCCTCTCATAGGGTAGAGATACGCTAAAAATGAGTTTCATGAAAATTGCCCCAAGTGGCGTTTGGGGACTTAAGGGGCGTTATAGATAATTATTTCCATTTTTAAACTATTAGACGCACAGTCTTTAAATTTGATATATAGATTCCTTTCGTAGAATAATGATCAGTTACAAAACGGGTTTTGTGAAAACAGACTTCTAAGTGGCGTTTCGGGGGATTAAGGGGCGTAATAGATAGATATATCCGTTTTTAAACTACTTCACCTACCTGCTTGAAAATTGGTAGGTAAGTTTCTTTCCTGGAGTAAATATCCGCTACGAAATGGGTTTTGGGAAAATTGAACCCCAAGGGGTGTTGCGGGAGCGGGGGGTTTAAGGGGCGTTATAAATTCCTATTTTTATGTTATTAGACGTACAGTCTTGAAACTTAGTAAGCAGATTCCTCTCATAGGGTAGAGATACGCTAAAAATAGGTTTCGTGAAAATTGCCCCCAAGTGGCGTTGAGGGACTTAAGGGGCGTTATAGATAATTATTTCCATTTTTAAACTATTAGATGCACAGTCTTTATATCTGATAAAGAGATTTCTTTCATAGAGTAGAGATCAGCTAGAAGAAGGTTTTGTGAAAACAGACCTCTAAGTGGCGTTGCAGGGGAATAAGTGGCGTAAGAGATAAATATTTTCGTTTTTTAAACTATTTGACCTACCTGCTTGAAAATTGGTAGGAATGTTTCTTTCATGGAGTAAATATCCTCGACAAAACGGGTTTGGAGAAAATTGACCCTCAAGGGGTGTTGCGGGGGGTTAAGGGCAGATATAAATAATTATTTCTTTTTTTAAACTATTAGACTCACAGTCTTAAAATTTGGTTAGCAGATTCCTCTCATAGGATAGAAATACACTGAAAAATATGTTTTGTGAAAATCGACCCCTAGGTGGTGTTGCGGGGGTTCAAGGGGCGTTATTGATAATTTTTTTCGATTTTAATTAATTGGACGCACAGTCTTCAAATTTTGCTAAGCAGATTCCTTTCATAGAGTGCAATTCCCCTACAAAATGGGTTTTGTGAAAACAGACCCAGAAGTGGCGTTGCAGGGCTCAAGTGGCGTTATAGACAATTTTCCCCATTTTTAAACTGTTAGACGTACAGTCTTGAAATTTGATAAGCAGATTCCTTTCGTAAAGTAGAGAACCGCTACAAAATGGGTTTCGCGAATATCAACTACCAAGTTTAATTTCGGGGGATTAAGGGGCGTAATAGATAACTATTTCCGTTTTTAATCTATTTGATCTACCTGCTTGAAAATTGGTAGGCATGTTCCTTTCATGAAATAGAGTTCCTCTAACAAAGAGTAAAATGAAAATTGACCCCCAAAGATGTTTGCGAGGGTCAAGAGGAGTTACAGAAAAAATTCCTGTTTTTAATTGTTAGACCCATATACTTGAAATTTGTTAAGCATGTTTCTTTTGTTGAATAGAGATCCACTAAGAATAAATTTTAAGCAAATCAAGTTCTGGGGGGTTGCAGGGGGTTACTGGTACGTATTGACAAAAAAAAATTACTTTTTTTCGAGCTACAAGGACTATAATAATGAAATTTGGTTTGCATTTTTCTTTTGTTGAATTGAAATCCGCTAAGAGCGGTAATTTTGGAAAACGGCTCTCAACGGGATTACGGGGATATTTATAGTAAAACTTTTGCTTTTTTCTGTTAGATTTAGACTTGAAATTTGGCTTGCATGTTCAATTTACGGAGTAGAGATCCACCGAAAAATTGGTTTTGCGGGAATCCACTTGGTTTTTGAGTTACGAAAGAGCGAACATCATTCTATGCTTCAATTTTAGAGATTTTTAGAAAATACAAATTAGATGAGTTCTGCCCTTTTTTTATCAACAGGTGGCAGTTACAGGTATAAGTATATTTTTCAATTCAATCGAATTCTTAATGCTAGGACTTAGATATCAATACTTTATACATATATATAAGCAGTAAAAATTTATAAAACATCATGAAATACCCAGCGAAGCGGGCGGGTAACAGCTAGTATATATATATATGATATGTGATGACAAGGATTGACTTTAATTGTGAGCAATTATCAAAACTATTGTGTAACTAATTAACTACAATATAAATACTATATAAATCAATTATAAACATAAATTTTATAGTGCATAATTTATAATGACGATTAACTGAACTGTATCAATTTTTAACGGACTTAGGATATTTCGGGCTACATTGAGCAGTTTAATGTCTCAATACAATGGGATTCAAAAAAGTATTAGAACAAAACAAATTTTCAAACATTTTTTAAAAAGAAGAATCAAAACTTTAATTTAAACAAAATATTTAAAGGTTTTTTGATGTTTATAATATAGACTTAGAGCATTTTATATCATAACAAACGAGTTTAGCTTAAAATTTACACTACCTAGGCTCGAAATGTTTTCACGAGTATATTAAATTTCCTTGAAAGTGTAAATAATTGACAGTTATTACTTTCTTCTTACAAAACAGTCAGTGATTTCTTCTTTTAGAAAATTATATTACTTCAAAATAAATCATAGTTTATTCAAATGTTAATATCGTGTCCTTAAAGACCTTGCGCTGAAATAAAATCCATTCTCTCTCTCTCTCAGTTTAACTTTTCTTTCTTTTTTAACTCTGACTCTCTCTTACCTTACAAAGGTTAAATTAATTTGATAATAATTTTTTTTTCCAGAATGCTTATATGATTCGCGATTTAAGACTTTATAAGGTAACCGTAAAATTGTTTCAATTCGAATTTATTGGTTTCATAGACTTACAGATTATAATGTAACTTTTTGATAGATTTTAATTCAGTCAGCCTCGGCGAAGTTTGTGGAGAAAATTTTGAAACATAAACAAGGTATGATTTTACTCAGCCATTCGTTCGAATATTTTAACAATTATTGCTACAACGTTAACTATACATAGAATATATTACATATATATGTATAGTTATATTTAGGTATTTATTGTATACATAGTAGTTCTGAAAGGCCCTGAACTAAAAATCCTTGAAGGCCCTTTCTGATGGGCTCTCAACATTTTACGACTTTTTCTTCCATATTTTGAGGTCCCTGAAGCTTGGGGGCCCCGTATCATTGATACGGATGATAATTATGATTATTAATTTTTAACTCAATTCTATCAATAATGTATAATGAATGTTCTTTTACAAGATTAGGTTAAAAATGATCTTTATATAGTTGTAGTTTCAAAAATTGTAATACTCTAATTTAAGAGTATTCTCTAATTGTAGAGAATGAAATGAGCTATATTAATTTATATAAACAGATAAAAAGCTTACCACAAATTGGACCTCTTAGTAATAATTCAGCTAAATTATGCTTACATTTTTATAAAAATTTTATAATTAAATATTATAAAACTTATAAATCAAAAATATACTATTATAATTTTATAATTTTTAAGCTTTTATGAAATATTAATAATAATGATTTTTGTTTATAAAAATATATTGGTGATATACTTATTTTGGTAAAACTAGCTTTTTTTATACCTAAGATTATTTTTAATTCTACTTAGATCTTGTCAAAATCACCAATAAACAAATTATAATAATGTACCCAGACTTTAATTATTATTGATCACTAATTAAATTAGCAATATTTATCATAGAAGCGATGTTTTTAGTTTTAACGTTTTTAAGTTTCCTTTTTAGATAAGAAACATTCGTTTATCAATATTTAGGAGTATAGTACTCAACTATTTGCAGCATAATTATTATTTCACCAATAAAATCTGAAAATCAATGAAATTAGTAATTGAAAAAAAAATCATTAGTGTTCAGAACACCCACAAATGCCCTACCGAATTTCTGAAATCGTACATTTGTAATAAGTTTAATGTTCCTTTGATTTTATTACATTTTAATACTTATAAGTATTTACTTTACTTATATAGTCACGGATTTGTTAACTTGTTTTAATAATTATCTGATTTGTCTTAGCTTTGTAAATCTTATTTAGAAATTTCTTTTTAAAAAATTTATCTTTATATATTGCTTTCACAGGTATATTACATATATATGTTCCACATGTAATATACTGCTAATATTTTAATGTATTTAAAGTAAATTATTTCCAAATGTATCTGTGTGTGTGTACAATACCATGATTTCATTTTTTTTTTGTTCTATTTAAAGGGTAAAAGGATTTTGATACTCTTGAAATATGCTAATTCAAATTTTATTTCAAACTAAATTTTTTACTTTAAAAATTTTGTATTAGTTCCATAACTATATTTTCTCTTCTAAATACTAGTTCAGTCCAGAATTATAGGCAAATAAAGGGGGGGGGATTGTAGTTTCAAAAGTTTGTTTGGCCTTGGAATCTTAGATTTATGCCTAAGAATTTGTTAATGTATTACTATCAGTGGCGCAAACAAGGGAGAGGGTGATTTTTTTTTCGATTGCTTATAATCCTATGTATAATAGTACGTAAAATTTAATTAAACATTTGTTATTAACAATTAATTTTATGATCTAATGATAATTATTCATTCCATAATTAATTTTTTTACTGTTTTTTGTTCCTGAAAATTGACAAATTCAAAGGAATATGTTGGACGGCGTATTGGGATATGATACGAGATGGGTGGACTTTCGACCCTGGACCCCGACCCCCACTTGAAAAATTCCAGTGTGCGTCACTGATTACTAAGGTTATTTTACTTTATCATACTGTCTTACTATTCTCTTTCTTGCTTAATGCTTTTCTTTAAGCTGTATTTATAATAAATTAATATAATATTATGCACATACACACATGAGCATATATATTTAATAATCTATTTCTTTAGGAGCTAAAACTGAACTTTGCAAGACTTTGCATATAATTTTTAAAATTTATTTTAAGGACAAGCAAGGTGAGACATCATGCGAAACCTGCTTAAAATTTTGTGTAACAACGGAGAAAGATTTTTGCGGAAAATTATTAGAATTTAAAGGAAAACTGGTAAACGAATGCAAATAGGGATGATCTGATAATACAGCAATTTTAAATGTGTCGACCCTAAAAATTAATATACTTCCAAGATATATAGGATTGGGATGCTACACATAAACATACACGTTTCGGATGAAGCACGTTTCGATACACAAACATGTGATCTGCACGAGAAAGCGGGCTTGGCATGAATCACCTACAAATGACCTGCTAAACAGAATACTTTATGGTGACAGCGCTATTTGCTAGAGAGAAAAATGATTTCCTCTTTGAATGCTTGCTTGCCCTTGTAACCAAGTTTTGGTTCCATAAAACAATTTCGCACATTTAACATACTAGCTAACTCAGCGTTTCTCAAACTGTGGGGAGCGCCCCGAAAGGGGGGGGGGCGTGATAACTCTACAATGGGAGCGTGAGCATATTAAAAAGTCTAAAACAAAATTTATTAAAAAAATTATTAATCTACTGAAAGTATATAAACAAAATACATTCTGACATAATAAAAAAATAAAATATACATTTACACTGATATAATAAACATATAAATGTATGGGTACTGCACAATGTATTTTATAATTGATTTAACAATACAAAGTTAAGAACAAGTTTAGTAATTATCAATGGCCCCAAGCGCTTGTCATATATAAAATTATATACACAAATTAACATTTATCTTGATAATTTGTACGGTTTATAATTAATTCCTTAACTGCCGATTGAAAGTTGCGCATTTCGCTCCCCAATGCCACCATCTTCTACGGAGGTGTGCGTATTGTGATGTATTGAGGGAAGAAAGAAAAGGAATAAATAAGCAATCCTTTGAAATAAGTAAATCCTTCGCAAATGCTGTCAAGAACCTTTTATTGCATTCTAAATCCTTCGAAATAATTTTATGGATAGCAGTGCGCAGAAAAGATCGTACTTCGGAAAAACGTATATATACGCCCGGGACAATTAACGCTTTGGCTGAGCGAGACGTTTATATACGCCGGTGAACTTAAAAGGTTAAAGTCGTATTGTGTAGCTTTAGTGTTAAAGTATAGTATTATTGTATGGAGGGGGGGGGGGCGTGATGAAAATTATGATTGAATATTGGGTCGCAAATATTGAAAGTTTGAGAAGCATCGAGTTAACTCATGCACATACAAAATCCCAATTTTAAATATATTGAAACATTTTAACAAGACAAAAAATATGACATGGTATTGAAGTTACCAAATTTCCTTACTTCCTTGTTTGGATAGCATGTCAAAGAATTGGGGTAATTTTTGACAACTAGATCTTCTACCAATACGATGCCTATAGAGTTGTGGTGTTGTCAAATTAATAATGTTGTAAAAACAGATTATATTTCATACGCGATCGCGGCGGGCTGGGTACATTTCTGATGGCCGCAAACGAAAGATTGGTTTCCTTGTGACGTACTCAAATTACGTTGCTCGCTTTTCAGAAAGGCATGGCAAAGACACAGTCGCTTCCTTTAAGAGAAGGGTTGTTTTTTAAGAGAACCCGTGCTTCCACTAGACGTATTTATTTTCTCTCTGTAATTGTGCAATATATCACTCCCGAAACATCCTATTATTACGCATCAATCATTCTAGAGGAAATGGCATCAACGTAAAGAAACACCAAACTTCTCCAAGAGAGGGATGTACTGGATAACAAGTTGAGGTTGCATTTGCTTATGTAGCTACGATAAATGGGGTGGGTAGGGTAGTAGGAACAATTATGATATATTTTTTTGTTTTTGTTAATTTTGCGAAATTTTTTCCTTGAAGAAATAATTTTTGTTTTTGCATATTTATTTATACAAACTTATGCAGGGGAAAATAATGTAGAAGTGTTCATTGAATTAAGTGTCAAACAAAACTGTAGGGGAAAAAAACAAATAGAAAATTTTATCTCAAATGGATATCAAACACATCAGTAAAATCTTTTAAGTATCAAGAATAACAGAAAAAATGGCGCTTATTACGACAAAAAGTATACAAGGCTTTAAAAAAAAATTGCCTCATATTCAAATGAGGGATCACTAAAAAAATCCTTCACTGGGTCACGTGTTGAAGATCCCTACTTTAGAGAAACAGTAGGTCAATCGTATTTTGTGTATAACTGCATATTATCCTACATAACTATATAATATTATTTTTAGTTATATATCCAAAAAATTAAAAATAATATTTCTGAAAACTTTGGTAGATATCTTGAGCTCCTGGACACCCCTTTCCTGACTACACCATTGGCTTTGTAATACATTAGGTAAATCGTATCCTGTAATATTCTACACAGAATGTGAACATTTAAACTAAAGGAAGCGCAGCCTCCGGAAAGGAGGCCGCTGGTGTCAAAAGATTGGGCAACGCCAAAAAATGCCAGCCATCACGCCAAAGCCGCACATCTTATTGTTGCGTAAATTGATTACACCAGAACAAAAGCCTTCACCTTGGTGGCTGCTCCGGTAGTTTTTTGGGCCGTCGTCATTAATTCCACAATCATTTTTCACGCGTGGATGAAACACGAATCGCTCTTTCCTTTGTGCCGGCTCTTCTTTCGTAACTTGGATCTCGAATTATGGCGAAAATTGAATATGAACTTATGCTAAAGATGTTATAAAACGAAATGTCTGGCCGTACAGGGAAAAAATGAGGTGTCAGGTTTCGAATATATTCCGTAGTTGTTTTTAGTCTCTGAATATCTAAACCTAGTCTGTACATACTGATGCATTAATTCTATGGTCTTATTGTTAGGTATTCATTGTGATGAATCTCAGTGAATAATATGATTTTGATAATTTTTAGTTGAAGTATTATATATGAATGTTTAAATTCAGAATTTTACGTATTTCAACAATTTATGCATGCCTTCAAACAGCAAATATAGACTTTTACAGTAGAGGGCGCAATTTTTAAAAGATGAAAATCTAACAATTAAAGGCCTTTTACAAAAATCTTGGATGACAAAAATGATAAATAACTTCAAAAACTCAAATTAAAAATAATAAAACAGTTAAATTTTAGTCAAATTAAAATACTGAGTTTTAATTTATTTTGTAAAAGTAATTTTTAAGTTTTAATTTTTTATCAATTCTAAAATAAATCATTAACAGTAAAATACTACAAATTCATTCATAAAATATTATAAAAATAATATAAGAAGCTTAACGGAATTTTTCGATTTAGTGTTTGATTTAGTTTATCAATCTAATATCTAATTTCAATTTTTCAAAGTTCCTTACAAATAATTTAGCCATTCAACATAGGATAAGGATTATACCGATAATATTATAAAATTTTTTAGAACTAAATATCTAGTCAACGAAATGTAAGATTATATGGTATTCAATAAATCAAATTATTGTGTTAATTAAAAGTATACTATCAAAACGAATATAATTTTTTCTAAGTTCCCACAAATCTTTCATGTATTCGTACAATTAATTAATTCTATACCGATATCTAGGATTAGAAAATGTATCTTATTAGACAAGAGGAAACTCTCTCTGAAACTATAGTTAAAACTTTTTTTAAACAATTGAAAGATTTATTTAGGAATATTTCAATTTTTATTCCCAATTTGGAAGAGTGATGCGTTCTTCGTAATTTTCAGAAACAAGAAAGCGGTCATTGTGAGAATGGCTACACAAGAAGCCTTTTATTCCATTTGAAGAAAACGGAATTAGGTTTACGAACTATTTTTTCTTTTCTCTCTTATATCTCTGGCACTTAGGCACGGTAACTTTTAAGTTTATGTTTCTCAGACTTTTAATTCAACGTAATATCCATCTAGTTAATATTCATAAAAAGCTCAAGCTCTTTAAGGAAAAGAATACCGGGTATTATGCTAAGCATTTTTAAGGCTATCTTCACTCTTTATGTTCAGTAAAGAACAAACAAAGACTTTAAAAAGTCACAAATAAAAACATTAAGAAAACTATACATATAATTTCCGAAATTGACAATGGATTAACTTATTTAGCACAAATGGAACGATGAATATTTTAGGAATTATCGATAAGTTCGAAAGAAGTCAATCGTTGTAATACAATTTATTGCATCATTAAAAAAGATAAATTTTAAAAATATATATGAAGATTTTTGTAATGAGAGACTACTCGCAGAATATACGAATACACATTGGCAGATGAACATAGCAAAGAATAATTAAATATTAGAAATCGAATAATATGCATATTTATCTAAATTCTTTTAATTTTTAAAGTATCATCAGACGATTTTATATGAATTATGTTGAGTATTATGTTTTTGATCAGCCACACAGTTTTTATTAACTAAAGAAAGGGGAGTACAAAATGCAGCATTTTTAAACTTTGAAAGTTTTCAGGGATGTTTTTTGAAGCAGAAAGATTCTACAACAGTAAACATAGTTAGAATACTCATGCCATATCTTTTTTTGTGTAGAAGTAGCTTCTTAAAATTTAAAAATGATCAACCAGTAAATCAAATTTCAATATAAAAATATTTGATAAATACAATTTTTTTTCCTAACCACAAAATAAAAGTCGTCTTGGTAATAAAATTCGAGAATGATTAAAGAAAAATATTATGTACAAACGAATGGATAAATTCAAATAGAAATAAACTGTGTATTAAATTATATATTCCTTATGAATGAATTATATATTACTGTGAATAGAGGGAATACCTTACTAATATGGTGCATTTTTTTCTTCGATAAAAGAAAAATTCAGAATTTGGGCCATATTTGTGTTCATTTTACGCTAATGCAATATTTATATTAGCACAATCGAAGAACTATTACATTCAGAATGATTGACAACCATTACAACAATTGTTAGGGACCAGACTTAATATGGTGTAGTTCTAGCTTTCTCTTTGTATAAGAAAATGTTCCGGATCTATTCGAAAAATTCTTCAAGGAAGAATTATCTCCATAACTAGAAATGTCCTTAACTATAAATGACACCTAGAAAATTTTTAATTCCAATTAGATTATCGTATAGGAATATCCTCTACCGCAAATAATGGTTATTAATAGAACTGAGACCAGAAAGTCATGATAACGACGATGCGTTCTAAAGATCTTGTGTTTTAAGTGTTGATATAAGTGCTAAAGACAGAAGTCATTGTTTAATGACCACTGCATTTTGTTCTAGTGTCATACGCATTTAATAAATTCATATAGAGAAAATTACGTGTTTATTTCAGTATAATTTCTCGTTTTGTTAACATTAAGATAAATTTTGAAACTCAGCAAACATTTCGTTTTAAAAACTCAAAATTGCCAGCATAAAAATATTCGAAAAGCTATGAATAAAAAAAAGAAGTGAATATAAGGGGAAACATTAAAAAAAGTCATAAATAAAAATATTTACATACGTTAATCATTAATAAGTAATCCACATTCACTCATAAAAAAATATTGCAAAACAGAGGAAGGAAGAAATGAATATATTCTTTGCAGCGTAATAAAGAAAATTTGGCGTATACTTTGGAAATAATCATTTTCTTTATTTCAGAATAATTAAAGAATTATACAGATGAAAAAGAAGAATACAATGAATAAGGAGAGGAAAGAAGGAATACATTTATGAATAATTGAACTCAAATTATGATACATTTAATTGCATTGTATTTTTTTCTTTTTTTACGAAAAATGTGTAGGCGTTATTACAAATTTCCATTATATGACAAATTATATGCATACACTTCTATAATTTACAACTAAAAACAATAATATTTTTTTCTTCAGCAATTAATTTTTTCAATAATCTTCCTTACTTACATGCCATGCTTGCTATATGATTACTACTTTGAATTACATTGTGCTAGCAGAGCTCGAAACATAACAAAACAAACAAAAACAATTTCAAAAGCAAACCGATAAATAAATTTCTTTAATGGCTAATTGGTTAGTATCTGAGAAAACTAACAATTTTCGAGAAACAAAGAAATTACATAATAACAACTCTGGAAGCACTAGCCCACAGAAAAAGAGAGAAAAAAATAAGTAATTATAAGCAAGAAGGAATATATTGTACATCCCGGATTCGAATACAGGCGGTTTCGTATCTGTACAGGGCGTAGTCCAACAGAAAAGGTGCGCCTTTTTGCATTACGCATAAGTACGCCATCGCACCAAGTCAAGGTTATTATTAACCCAACTGCACAGTCAATAATCAGCATGGAACAGTAATGATGAAAGCCAATTTGCTGGTTTATGCATAAATGTAATTATTAACGGCCGTTAGAGATATTTAGATAATTAAGTTAGAAAAGTTAGATATAATTAAGTTAAGAAGAAAAAAGTTAACTCCGTGTTTTTAAGTTTAAATGACCTATACCTAATTTAGTGCTTTTGAATCAGGAACACTAATTCATTTGGAGAAAGAGAAAACAAGCCCAAAAAAATAAAAATTTAAAACAAAATTTAAACTAAGTAATCGTGTTTTGTACTAGGTCTAGTTGCATCTCACACGACACGCATGCTTTTTAGGTACCTACTGTATTTCCAAAAAATCCATTAAAAGCCTATTACACTTTTTGAAAATACCATGGATTCTAAGGAATTTATGGATATCTAAGCTAGTTTATATTTTAGTCTTTTCGGCAATTGAATTACAGAACTTTGATAGAATTTTAATATTCTTTCAGTTTTCACAATCAGTTTGTATCAAAAGTTTTACGTTTAATAGATAAAAAGGGAGAATTATCAAATTTTGCAAATATCAGAAATTTTGCCTTTCATTTTTTAGAAAAACCATTTTAATTTCAGATATTATAAAGAAGCTAAAAATGATGCACACAAATTAAGTATTATTAGTTTGGAGAATCTTTTGTAAAGTTTTTGTTATACAAATATGTATACGAACTTAAATCGCCAAGAAAATTTAAATATGATAGAGAGTTAAGAAAGAGCAACTCTCCAATTTCATAAGTAAAAGAACAAAAATGAATTCATTTCAAACAAATTATGAGATACAATATATTAAGTTCCTTCAAATTATTCTGAAAATAATTTTACTTTGAATCGGCCCTAAAAATAGCAGAAATAACATGATAAATCATTACAGTACTAAGTATTTTAAATAATTTTCGTTAGGTGATAGAGATGAAATTAAAATCCTTACACAGACTTTAATAACAAGTTTTTAGCTCGGTTTGAATTAACGCTACTCTGCAGTTACTTAAGAGGTACTGGCGAGAACCACAACTTCACAATTTAGAACTCGATATGGTGACAGAGGCGATACCTAAGCTTTGGTCCCTCTTTTAACTTTCCAACAACACTACATGAAAACTTTCAGACTCAGTTAAACTCACACTGTTTCCCACGATAATATTTGATTAAATCAAGACACGAAAACCGAAATCATCGGACACAGATATTTGATTTGATTATAATTTTAATTTACGCCGACACAGAAACAATATGAGGGCTATCGGTGGCGGACCTCATCATTTTGAGCCTCGGCCAAATGACGAAAACGATATCTAGCTGGTATCCCCTCTTCTAACATCCTCATCATGCCAATGGAAAAACTTTGAGCCTTTACAGATTTAAAGTACACCAACCTCTCTACACAGCGGGTCTTCAGTGACACTAGGGCTTTACCCGACCATCGAAAACAACGAACACGAATTCGTGGCTATGACCACTTGGCGGTTACCGAGACGACAGAGAGCTTGAACCTATCATTTCTTGGGTGAACAAGGGGTCACATCCGGAAATTCCCAGTCAGCTGTGTTTCTATGGAGTTGTGGGTTAGAGATCTGATGCCACTAAACACTCATGTTTTCACGTCTAAATACTAAATATAACGTTTTCCGCCTCGCAGTTCCCACATAGATAACATTACGCCATCCACGTCCACACGTGCCCCTCTAAAATATTGCGGTATCCTTTCATCTGATATCGCACTGACAATCGATGGCGGTGAGAAAACAACACTTCTTGCGAGCTGGAGCCCCGAGTGTTATTCGAGGTGCAAGAAGCGACCGCCCCCACCCCAACAGAGTGGAAAGACAGTCCGTTTTGGAAACACTCGAAAGAAAGGTTATGTTGCCTCCTCCTTCACAAATAACATATTCTGTAGAATGGAAGTCAAAGTTTGAATAAATTGTAACCAATTGTATATTTTGTAATTACTATATAGTTGTGGACGTAATAAATCAATTATTTAATTTCTTAACTCCCACGCTACCCATCAATTTTTTCAAACGTCACACCACCGTGTAGAGGGGTTGATACACGTTAAATCTGTAGAGGTTCAATGCCCCTCACATTGAGTGAGAGTGGAAACTGGGAGAGAGGAGTGCCACACACATACACAGCTCACAGGTGTCGGAACTGTCACTAGGCCGAGATTGAAAATTGAGAGATCCAATGCCACCAGCCCTCGAGTAGCTTCAAAGGGAGATATTAATAGTCACTCATTTCATTGGGCTCGATCGAAGTTTCATTAATTCCAAAATAAATATGTCTGTGGATGGCATATGAAAGCCTGGAGACTAGGGTGGGGGGAGAGAAAAACAGGACTGATTCAGGACAATTTAAAATATTGTTATAAATAGTTATTAGACTACATATAACATAATATTTCCAGTCTTCTCCAAAATGTCAATATCGTTTCTCCATATCAATAGTAGAGAATCCGTACACACATCATGATTCTTCAACTGTAATAATTGTATCAAAAATAATATGTATTTCGGTTTTTAAGACTTTTCCGACTATTTGCAGCATATTATTGTTATTGTTTCCCTCAAAAAGGCATAGTTTTTCCTTTCTTTTTTTATTACAAAACATGAATTTTGATCCGATACTTCTTGACAGATTTAGATTCAACTAATAAGAGTTTTTCAAGTGATCAAAAGTTACGCACAAATCTCATCAAAGAATTACATTTACTGCATGAAAAAAATAGTATCAAGTTCCACCAGGCACACGCACTGTTCCGCGACGTACAATTTTCCAATTGTTCCACGGTTTCGCTCGGAAAAAGAACTCGAAAAGATAAAGGAAATCAATGTTCTTGAAAGCTTTGAGCACTTAATGCCTTAATAAATCAATGCTGGTGAGGTACTTGTGATTTTTAAAAGCAGCAGCTCTGTTTTTCATTCTTGGAAAGGACACCCAAAGTGGCGTCTGACGTCATTGGGGCAGATTTAAAAGAGTACGCATATATCTGACGTAATCTCGTAAGTGGATGGTTGGTCCCAAGATAAAAATCCCATCCAGGAAACAAATGTTTGAGCGATCACTTTGTTTTTTGCCCTCGAGACTCAATAAGGATCTTCTCGGTGGTAAAAGAAACAAGCGAACTATTTGCAAGGAGACTTGACGCGTTTTGCTGAGGATCCAATTTACGCAAAGGCGAAGAATCGAAAGTGGGTGTATTAGCGCTGGAATAGGGTGCTATATAGTAGTACCCGTTTCTCTTTTCTAACAACATCTTGTTCTCTTCCGGTTTGGAGAGGTTTGAGTGGCATTCTCCAACTCCTTTTTCCGAGGAATGATGGGAGTGTCGCGGTTTAGGAAACTTAGAGAAAAGAAGAAAAAAATTCCATTTGAAATTGAGAATGAGTATCACCGCAAAAATAACTGGATTGTTAAATGTTTTTTCGAAGTGTTAATTTGATGCAAGAGGTTTTATAGAGATTAATAGAAGTGGTAAGAGAAACGCTACCGAATTTCATTGAGCTCAAGGTCACGATATGCTGCCCTTGAAATTTCATTAAAAGAACCTATTGATCTATAAATTTTTCTGGTCGACTTTTTTTTATCCCAGTTTTATATTCTGTAATAATTTTATTCAGCTGGCCTCAGAAATTTATAAAAGAATCATTGCTTCAAATAGATGTTTTTATGCCTTGAAGAGTTATTTAAAATCCAGTTTTCTCAAATTAAGAACTAAATTGATTCTTTACAAAAGTCTTATAAGATCTGTCCTGACTTAAGCATCAGAGACTTGAGCATTGACTTTACGTGATGAGGAAGTTTTGAGAATTTTCAAGAGAAAGATCTTACTCTGTGTTCTTGGTGGGATCCAAGTGAATAGATAATGGAGAAGAAGATCGAACTTAGAACTCTGCAAAATTTACAAACAACCTGATATTGTAAAATTTGTCAAATTACAGAGACTTAAATGGGCTGGTCATCTGGCTAGAATGAATGAAGATCGTTGCTCCAAGAAAACCTTTCTGGCAAAGCCCATGGGAAATAGACTTCGGGGCAGACCCCTGTTAAGATGGATTGACTGTATCAAAAAAGACCTAAATATTTTAAAGGTTAGAAACTGGAAAAAAGTTGCCAAAAGTAGAGATGCCTGGAGAAAACTTCTGGAGAAGGTCAGGGCCCACCTAGGGCTGTCGAGCCATTAAAAAAAATGTTTTTATTCAGCTATATATACACGTGGCCTAGTGACTATGGTCACGAGATCTTGACAGATGTATATGAATTCGAACCCTGGGGCCACTAAAGACCCATCATGTAGAGGGGCTGATGCACATTAATTGGAATGGTGTGATAGTCTGGAGAGTGGCGTGCAATCTCAGATGTCGTTCACATCACTTGTCCATGGTTCAAAATTTTGAATCCCATCACCAATATCCCTCGTGTTGCTTTTTAGTGCGAGTTTAATGAATACTTACTAGCTACATATATATTAATAAAATGTGAACTGTCTGGGTGAGAAAAGTGGAAAATATTCATCATTTCGTATTCAAATGTTCATAAATTGGAAAAAATCCCCAAGAAATTTAAATTTCATTTTCGTTAAAATAAGTGGTAAATTTACTTTAAACACCATGATGACTTCCAAGTCTTCTAATACATAAAACCCTTTTTCTCATAAATAAAATTTTTATAACAACCTATTACTTATTAAAAAATATAACTTTTTAAATAAACACAAAAACAATTGAATTTAATCAAAATGCTATTCTAAATGCTCATAAATTATTAAAAAATATATTAAATAAGCTATTTTTTGAAAATTTAATTTAATTATATTTAATAATCATATTATAATCAAATTTATATGCCTCATTTTTAAATATATTGAGATTAATTCAATAAAATTCATAATTATTTCTCTCTTTAGTTAAAATATTCACAGCAATTTAAAGGATGAAAATAAATTTTAAAAAAAAATACCAGTATATATAAGTTTCGAGCATAAAAAATTTCACGCATTTATTTTCAAACCATGTTACAAGTCTTAAAGTTACTAGTTTTTTGTTTACATATTATTTAAGTATTTAATCATTCACACATTAAAATTTTTTGCTCAACTTAAAATTTTTTAATTTAATGGATTTTATATTTTGCATTTTCGTTAGAAATACTTCACTAACATTTCATTGTTGAAATTCATCAGAAATATTTTCAAAATCTTATATCAAATACAACAGCTTGTGTGTGTGTGTGTGTGTGTATTTAAATTGCAGAGGCTATTTTTAGCTTCCGCATTTTCAAATTAAAACCCTATTCCAAATCAAATATTCCTTCCAACTCAATTCATCAATTCTACCTCTGCTCTTTACATAGGAAAATAATCATTTCGGTATAATAACATGTCTTACAGTCATATATCAGATGAAATTCCGAGTCATTAAACATTATTGGCATACCACCAAGTTGTTGTCAACAACATACGAACAAACACGTTACTGTCTGTATTTGATATACATAACCTGAAGGCAAGATTCTCTTTCAAAGTATGTTTTTAAAAACCATATCCAGAGTCCATCGTGTATCATAACCAGAAGTGACAAATATTCTCCAAGTGCCACTAATCCAAACTCCTCTTGAAGAATGTTTCGCCATCCCGAATGCGAGACACGTATGTTTTCTTCTTAGTCGGTTCGTCCACTCACGAAATCTGCCCTTTGGTCAACGGCGAGGAATAAAAAAATACATAAACAAAAACAATGGCAAGCCTGATCAGTTAGTTCTGTTGTAGAAGGTCAACAACCCTCTTGCACTAATGGGACACCGGTATAAGCCCGAAAAAGGCGAAGAGCGACATTCTAACCGCTTGCCAGTTTTCTTTAGTTGCGGTCAGTCGAATAAATAAACAAGCTAAGCCGATAGAGAAAAGAAATTAAGCAAAAAAATAAATAATGAGTCTGGTGCGCTTGAAGCCATCGCTGTGTGAGTTAGTAATAAATAACGAGTTCGGTTAGAGAGAGAAACGGAAGCCCGGCGGAAGTAGGATTGGTTCTTCAGCGTTTACGGTTTTTCCGAGCGGTTTTTTATTCTCTCCCCTCTAACATCTTTTTTTAAATATTTTTATTTATCGTTTTAATGTTGTGTGGTCATCATAAATCAGAGAGGGTATAAAAAAAAAAAGGAACGGTTCGACGAAGACATAAAATGAGGATTGAAAAAGATTTAATGCGTAAAGCCTTACACTTGAGACTGTTATATCTAAAGCTAATGTAGTTTTTAAGTTAAAAAATTGTGGAAAGAATAACTGGGGTCTTATTGGATTGGACAGCTTAGATGAATTGCAGTTCTACAGTTCTGTTTTATTTTTAATGTGCAATTATTATTTTTTTCTTAACAAATCTGATTTTTAAATTTAATTCGAAGGTTTTAAGCAGGGGTTATCCAAAAAATACAATACCGCAAAAACTATATTGGTCATAAATTTCTAAGCTTTTGATTTCGATCCGTATTTGCTATAAATCTGCAGTTTAAAATAGAATTACCGTAAAATCCGGCGTATAACGCGCACTTTTAACACAAAAATGAAGATCGAAATTTACGGGTGAACGTTATGCGCCGGGTATAAAAATGACAGCTTTTAAAAAAAAAGGAAAGATGAGCAAAGGAAAAAAAAATTGGAATTCTACATATATCAAAATTTTCTGTTTTTTTGTTTTTTTGTTGAGAAATTACATTTTTTATGAACGTAAAGGGCTGTAGTTCTAGATGTATACTATTTTTTCTAAGACTTGAATACTGACATCGAAACATAAGAGTATTGCACACTTACATTTCAGGGGTTTTTTCGTAAAAAAGAGGGTGCGTGGTGTTATACGGCGAATATATCTTAAAATTAAAAAATACAACTTGTGTGAAAGTATAGGTGCGCATCATACGGCGGAGAGCGTCATACGGCGGTGTGCGTTATACGCCGGATTGTACGATACTCATTTTGTATTTCCTAGCAGATAGAATGTTATGCTACTAGAGAATAGGCATCAATAATTTTTTTTTAAATCAGAGTTTTCTAATTTCTATTCGACTAAAATTGATTTTGATCGAATTATATTGATGAATATGGTACACTGCCATCTTGAATTTCAATTACCAAATTAGTTTTCATGCTAAGAGCACAATTCAAATATCAACCCAAGAAACTACTATTACTAGTGCAAAAAAAAACCCTGAGCAATTTAAATTGGATTCATTACTTCAGAAAATGAATTGACCAAGGTTCAAAATTACAAGGTCCGTCGCCAACAGCCCTCGTGTTGCTTTATAGCACGATTATAATATAACACTCACTCTCTCAGAAAATGAATTTTCAATTTCACAATAGCAATTGACACATAATGTGATCTGGGAGAAATTGATTCGACGAACTTGTATTCTCTCTAAAAAGCACATCAACTAGTCAAGGGTGGTTGTAAATTAACTACGATTACCAGTGGCGTAATGGAAAATATTAGAACCCTCCACCCCCTGCAAAGTCATGTTTTGGGGTCTCAAACTGGATCTTACAAAGGATTGAGTACTTCGCGTAAGTCAGGCTGTGGGCCCCCATGCGATGCGGAGGTTTTGGGGGTGTTTGTTAGTCCCCTGATAATTACATAAAACATGATGTAATATTTCATACTTTAAAACTTGTACAGAAAACATGACAAGGGACAAAGTAAAATGATCATCATGAATATCCAACCTAATATTTGAAATTACACATAGCGAGAATGCTCAAATGAAAACTGCAAGTTGTAATCAATGACGGCACAATGGTGTCCATGAAGATGTGGATTGCTTTAAACATCTACAATGTTTTTGAATATTTTTTTTTCTTAAAAATGACAGCATTTGTTTCTAAAACTGTTATCATTTCTAGAAATACCAATCAAATCAAGATACTCACTCTGTTGTTTTCCAGCGCTTCAGCGGAGTGGGCATCTTTGGTTCTGAAGCAGTTTTGGCACTTGGTTTTGTTAAACACATTTGGTGAAAATTTACGACAGTCCGATTTCAAAGCCGACATAATTTCAAAGGATCTGGGGGAAAAAAAAGAGACAAAAAAAAAAAAAAAAAACGTGAATATTTTGAAATTAACTCCAATCCGAGACTAAGTTGGTAGAGCCAAACTAAATTACATACGAATAATTATAAAAAGGGATAATTTTTTAAAACTGTACAATAAATTATTCATGAAAAATCATCAAAAAAAAATATTAAAGATTTCTTACATTGAAATTTTTTTTTCTTAAATTTTAAATCTAAGAAAGCTTATAAAAATGGTTCTTGGACAAATCATAACGACTTTGAATTGAAATTTTTATTTGGCCCTATATTCAAATAGCACTTGTAAGTGGAAATAATCATTTTACATTTGTTTAAAGAAAGTGTGTATAAAATTCGAAATTATGCATCCATAGTAATAATCTTTAATCCCTAAAGCGGTCAATTTTTTTTTACCCAAAATGCTTTAAAAAAGGCACATTGTTTTATTGTTTATAAACACACAATACAAATTCCAGCTTCACCCCCCCCCCAAAAAAAATAATAATAACAATGCCGGACGAAAAGCCTTTCAGTAACTTAGACAAACTGCATTACCTTTTCAAAATACTAGCACTAAATAATACAGCATAAGAAATAAAGATAAGCGCAAACAAAAGAAAGAAAGGAAATATCAGTGCCCGTACACCATACTGGCAAACCAGTTACGGTAAACTTTCGGTAGCCCGTACGGTGAAAAACGGTCAAACCGCTTAAGGTGTTAATAACAGTCATTTGTACAAATGTATTATAGCTTTAAATATTTTCATCGATACAATATATACATAATAAATCATTAATTTAAAATCCCATGAAAAAATAACTGCAAGAAAACTTATAATAAAGTTCTTGGAAAATATAAGCATAAGTACAGGTAAATGTTTAATAATTCGAAATCAATGCATTTAAAATGCTTTCTTTTTAAAGCTTATCAATGCGTCCGAGTAAATTATTTAAGGTGTAAATTTTTTATGTTGTTTGCTATGTTTATTATGTTATTTGTTTTTATGTTTTATGTTATTTAGCTTAAATAAAAAAAAATATTATGACATACACAACCTCATTGCAATACCTTTTATTGTATTAAATTAAAAACTTTTAAAAACTGCATTGGAATTTAATCATGCAAATGTAAAAAGTTTTCACATAAAAACTCATATTATAAAAAATAATTGAAAAAACACAATATAAAACATAAACTAACAATTTAAATCACAGTTTAGCATTTTATTTTGTTTAAATTGCAAGAACGTAAATAATATTTTAAAGATACTCTTTCAACAAGTAAAAATACACAAATATTAGCGTGTGCTATTTCTCTCAAAATTTAGAAAAGTAGCCGGTAAGAGGCTGATGCAACTGCAAAATAAATAAATAAAAATAAAAAAATAAACAGACATTTAACTGTCATTTATTTATCTGTAGAATATGAACAAAAGATAATAAGATAAAGCCTTAACTTAAGATAAAGAACTTAAGATAATGCCAATAACTACGTTAAAACACTTTTGAAAAAATTCCAATAATTCAATCATACAGGTACGATTTTCGATATTTTAAAAATAATTTTAAATAATTTTCTAATATAACTTACCAAACTTATTAATCAATACAAAGCCTAACAGGCACATCCAAAAATATCGAATTCCACTTCGTTCTAAGAATAATATTTTTACTTTCAAAAGAATAATCCTTTTGTTCTTAGAAATCTAAATTATTTTTTTTTTTCATATTTTGGACTAACTTCATTAAATTTTTACAAAAACATGTAAATTGATTCTTAAAGTAACATTAATATATCAACAGGATAATGCGTTCATAAATCATGTATCAAAGGAAAACTAAACAAATAAAACAACATGCTTAATTCGAAATCAGAAGAAATTCGATATAATAATAACGGCATCAAGTGCAATAAAATCGTTTGAAAATATAATGTTAACTCTTCTTCTGACGAGTACATAAAGAACAGCTATATAAAGGCAACATGTGAATTGAAATGAATTTTTTTTTAATGTGTTTTATTTTTACTTATATATTTTTTTTCGGAGGAAGCAAAATTCCATTCCTGAATACAGCTGACCTGTTTCTCGAATAGCAGCGCCCTTTAATATCATTCATGCATATCATGGCATCCCTGAGCCAAACAAAAAAAAATTGCTATTAAAAAAATATTCGACATAAAACTGCACTTGAAAAAAAGAAGATGAATTTAAAATCAATTGGGAAAAAAAGATTGTTTCTTCAAGGGCGCGTCATGCTCTAGTTTATGGAATAAGTTAAAAATTTTTTTAAATGCGTGCAATTTTGTTGTTGTTGTTTCTTTTTGGCATCGCCTATTTCCACTGTTTCCAAATATTTTTTTTAGAATATTATGAGAGAATTATTAGGTTTTTTAATTCTTTTGAACATATTTTTTGGTCTGTGGCCACCTTGTGCATAATTATCAATAAGATTTTTTTTTTCAATTTCGAATTCGTAAAAAAATTATTTTAACTGGTTATTGAAATTATCATAAAGTACTACATTAAAATAAATAAAAAATGCAAGTATTAATTTTTAACAAATAACAGTTTATAGCTTTTTATAAAATTTATTTTTTTTCTTTAAAATATTCCACTCTTTATTTCAACAACTACGTTAAACTTTCTCTAGCTTGTTCTTATAGGTGAAAAATTTAATTGTAATGTAACTGCCGCTTACGTCATTACTTGGGGTAACCAAAAGTAATTAATAGAATCTCGGGGTAAATTAATATATTTAATGACATAAGATAGCACAGTTACAAAGAACAGACACTTAGACAATTACAAGACAAACATTTAGAGAAAATAAGTGAAAATAAGTAAAGTTTACATAGTCCAGGATTGGACATCGAAACAGGGAACGCACGCTTGTCCAGATCCAAACTCTCTCTGACGGTACTACAGTGTTTCGTACAGTCACACTTCCGGTCCAAGACAATACTGTAATGGCGGCACCTACATTTCGGTCTTGGAACTATACCGTGTGTTACAGTAACAATTTAATGACATATATTTATAGTCTCTTCTTCGCAGATAAATTATTTGTGTTCTACGATCACTTTACATTTAGATTTTTAATAGAATTTATTTTTAAAGATAAAAATAAGAGGAAAAATTATGCAGAAATGGAATAGATTCTTGTCTACTTTTTGTGTTAAGGCTATTATTTTAAAGAGAAAGAGGAGTCAAAAAGAATGATTTTCAATCTTTGTTTACATCATACACAATTTTATTTAAAAAAACAAGGATATTTATAACTGTTTCGAATTTTTTTACTATATTTTGACTTTATTACATACATGTAAATTACATCAGTGATTTGAAATTTTAAAAAAATATTCTCTTTTAAATTATACTCATATTTAAGTGTAAATAAAAGTTTTAAAAAATATATTATCAAAATCGACTACAGACAAAAAAAATTTTCAAAAAAATACTTTATGTAGAGGATTTTTTTTAAAAAATGCAATACTTTCAATTACTAAATTTTTAAATTAATTATCATTGTCAAATTTTTTGTCATAGCTATATATATAGGAAACATATTATTATAGAAGCAATATTTTCATGAAAGGATAATTTTTTTAAAAATATTTCATTCTTTTCATTGTTTGCCAAAAAATTGCCTTTAAATGACCTTTTCTAGCAATAATATTCCTAAAACAATTTTGCAAATGTATATTTTAATTCAACTGACGTTAAATATAAAAATTATCTGTTTATACGATTTTTTCAAATTCAGTTTCGGGCGTAGTCAGTCACGTAAAAAAACCGCGGTTGATAGTTCATACCTTCAGATATTCTATTAAATCACTTTTTAAATAAGAAAAATACAAACAACACGCACACACACAAAAAATAACATCATTATCAAAAAAATTTGTTTGTATGCTTATAATCTTTAGTTACATCTAAATCTGAAAGTGTTACAAAGAAAAATTCATTGACTTACAAAAATGAAATGTAAAAACTTACTAATACTAAAAAAATACTAATTATTTGACCTGAAATAATTCACTTAAAAAAAATATTTTCTTCTTTCAAGCACATTGACTGGTATCCCAGTAGTTACGTGTCCCCAATGGTGCATTGTTATCCTTTCCATTGTTAACGGATTATCTTAAGATAACAGGGGATAATAATGATGTTCTGGGAGGTAATTTCAAAGGAAGTAAAGCGGCTGAAGAGAGAGTACCACCAAAAAATGTATCATTTAAAGGCATAGTAAATGTTGGATAGCATTACTGCTAGTTATATTATCTAAAATATGTGTCTATTCACACACACTCTCTTTCACGCAAACAATTAAAAACGAGTATTATCTAGATCAGTGGTCTTCAAACTTTGTCGACTCACGAAACTCTTGAGACTGTAAGGTGTTTCCGGGGGACCCCATTCAAAAAAAGACGAAGAAGAATATACAGGGAAAATCGTTTAACACGAAACTAAAGGGACTGAAATATTCTTTCGTGTTAAAAGAATTTCATGTTAAAGGATTTTGCCAAAAAACACAATATATATATATATACATTTCCTTTTTCATATTTTCTATTATTTTTCTTTTGGTTGCAAATTACACGTGGTTGGTTTTAGGCCTAACTTTTCAATATGGGTATGCTTTCCTGTTATGTATAAAATTTCTGCTGCACAGGGGAAGGTTGGATCCATAAAATATATTTAACCCTAATTTTGCTGGTCCTAATTCAGCAACAGCTTTAGAAATCATAATAGGTCTTCATTTTAGTCTATTGACTCTTTTGGCTTCTAACATTTTAAAGTTCTAATTCTGTTCCATGTTATACATACGCTTAGTTAATTCTTCTACAATAGACTTTTCCATCATTTTTAAAGTTGTGTTTCTTGAAATCTGGTTTAAATCTTCTAGCTTTGTTAGTGATATAATTTTGTATTATCAATTTTATTATGCCATGTATTTCTTTCATTTTATGTTACTATATATATATAAGTTCATTAGAGTTTACTTTATTTACATAGATATGTTATTTCAAATTTTTTAAAAAACAAAACATTTATTGAGTTTATGGAAAGAAATCTGATATTTTTTCCCATTGTTTTCTTTAGCATCAAATTTTTCGATATCGTTCATTTTGTTATTCATTTCACTATTGGAATTATGCGGCTAAATAATTGCCTATACTTTTCATGACGTACCTCATTTTGGATAATGTGGAAACAGGAGCTGCATTATTATTATTCACTTCATTTTCACCGTTCGAGCTCCGAAATGTCTTTGTCTACCATAATTGGGGTTGTACACACATTATCATCATCTAATGCAATGAATTTTATTCTATGATACAATAGATCAGTTCAATCCGGCTGGTGTTTTTTGTATTTTGTTCATTCCCAGAAGGGAAATATTTTCGTGTTAAGCGATTTTCGTTTCGTGTTAAGGGAGAAAATACATGAAAATACATAATAGTTTCTCAAGACCGTTGTATTATTTCGTGTTAACCGATATTTCAACC
Organism: Trichonephila clavata; assembly: GCA_019973975.1. Lineage (NCBI taxonomy): Eukaryota > Metazoa > Arthropoda > Arachnida > Araneae > Nephilidae > Trichonephila > Trichonephila clavata. The sequence goes on along the minus strand of BMAO01033234.1, from coordinate 110,771 downwards.
TAAGCGTTTCCGCATTAAACGTATTTTACGGTAACTTTGTGACGGATCTATCCACGTCCTTCTTTTAATCCTCTTAGGAAATATTTGGTCTATCAATTCGAATTTAATCGCAACGAACCCTATGAAGAAACAAATAGTCTAGATTTTCAAGCTAGTGATATTGAGATAAAGAAAATCTGACTACAAGGAGAGATTGCTACCAATCAGGTATTATTATATTTAATAGCGCATTTCAGAAAGTAGATAGTTGAAGGTATTAAAGTGACGATTGGTCACCATAATTAAATTATAACTCAGATATTTAGAGCAGTGAATTGATCCTGATAAAGGAGGATTGATATTTAAGACTTCTCGTAATTCGTGTAACTCGCTAACGAGTCTCATATTGCTCGATTCGGGTACATCTCTTCCAGTTTGAATTTATAGAATTCTGTCTGTTGATAATTTGTGCGTTCCATAAATAGATTGGTTAAATAACATGGCTAGTAATCCTTCACTTCCTCCCACACCTCTAGGCGGGGCTGAGTGAAGATCTCAGCCCTTATAACTTAAAATAATATTTAAAGTAGATCAACATGTTATGGGTAGTTTAAGTAACGACAGTTAAAAATTGTTTTATTTTTTACTAAAAGTTTTTAACTTATCAACATAATGTACTCATTACTTTGTGATCCAGATGTCATCTACAATTACATTATATTTAATAGCAGACATATGTGTTTCCATTTTTACACTAACTAGCGGAATCTAGGTCTATACTGAAGCTATCTGCAGTCGCATTTCATATATTCTGTGTTTATTTTCTTTTTTTTTTTTGTTGCCACATACTTAGAGGAATATTATCAACTTAAATACAATGATCAGAATTGCATTAAATGTTTCTAACTGTGCGAGAAACTTCTGCGTGTGTATTCTGCAAATTTGCAACCTAAAATTTAGGAGGTGTCCCTACTTAAATTTAGATTTTCACGTCGAATCTGTTGATATGTCGATAAATTGCTCCTTCTTCATTGGCAAGCCTTCTGATTTATCCATTCATGTTCGAAGCACGTGATTTTTACGAAATTCAAGATTTTTATTTTATTCCTTAAGTATTTCCTAATATTTTTTACAAGCTATAACTCCCTTTAAGGATTCTATCTTCTATAAAAATTGAAGCCGCCCATCCGGTATAGTGGTCAGTGAAGCTGACTGCGGTGCCGCAGGACTGGGTTCGAATCCGGAGAAGGCATGGATGTTTGTGTTGTAATCCTTTCTTCTGTCTGTGTTGTTTACCCCGTGTTATACGTTCGGTGGTGCACGGGTTTATAAATGTTAAAATATATATAAAAATTGAAAGTTTACTATAATTTTGGCGCTTTGACTAAGCAAATAGTGATCACTTGCGAAACTCCTGTCAAAGTTCCACGATCCAGGTTGTAGACCTATGATCTGGTTTATTCCAGTTTGCAAGTCCCTGGTTCCTAGTTTATTCCGGTTTGCATCTAAAGGTCCCTGGTTTGTTCCCGGGTTTCGGCACCAGATATTCCAGTTTGCAAGTATTGCATTAGACTGAATTGAACTTTATTGACAGAGGTGTTTTTTTACTACAGTTGCCAAAAAAGGGCAGTTAAACTTTACATTTAATCTCATTCCCAACATAGTTGAAATGAGACTGATAACAACATGTCTAAATTAATTTCATTTTGTGTTATTCTGTTTGAAACCAACTATTCATTAATTGTGTGAAAAATCTTGTGAAGTTCAATAAATATTAGGATATTATGTTATGCAAAAGCAGCACGTAGAAAAAGCTAGTGAAATGCATATCCTATCTGCTTGAGCTCACCAACTTCTTGGATCTGCTATCGCAATATGTATTTGGATCGCATAAAGTATGCAAGCTCGTGTTTAGGGATTCATCAGATTGTATTAAATAAATTGCAACTTTAGAGAGGCATTTGAAAGCATTTATTAATCAAGAATTTGTGAATTTTAATAATATTTATACATTTTTAATACCATGATCACATACATGGGATCACTTCAGGAAACACGGTATCATATGCGAGATTGCATTTCCCCCGTTCTGAGACATGTGATCACACAGGTGTGACCTTAATTTGGAACTAATGGAATTTGGAATGATTATAAAAACCATAAATTTCGGCGTATTTTATTACAGTAATGATTTTATATGAGTTTTTAAATGCAGCTAGGGTCAGCAGGAAAAATCGCTCGATCCTGAACAGGTTTAAGAACAGAATGATGCAATAAATACAATGTATGAAATTTGAAATAAAATATCATTCTCTCTCTATATATATGGTTTCTACATTGCTTAAAACGAAGTAATTTATTTTTGGATTAATGCAATTAAATAAAAGAATGTAAAAGAAATTTAAAATAAAACTAAAATAAACATAAAAACTTTCCTTAGCCAGAAAAAAAAAGAAGAAAAATGTTTTACAATTCAGAATTTTCGAGACTTTTTATTCTTGTCTTTCAAAAATATGAACCAATTTTACCACAAAAGTACTTCAGAAAGGAAGTCTTCCAGCATTTTTACTCACAATGTTCCTGGACCTGTCCAACGGCACTGATAACAGATTATCACGGTGATAATTCGAAAACTAGGTCTATTCAATTCAATCTAACATTTAACGTAATAGAAAAATTGTAAAGATAATAATTCCTTTATAATCAAAAAGAAAACAGCAGAAAACAAAACAATATAGAGTATGTTTTATTTATCGCGTGCAACAATCTGTTTCCGGGTTACTTTTCTTTCACTTTTTTTCTTTTTTTGAAACGTAATTTAATATAAAAAGAAACTTTAATTTCAAATTAAAAGTTTTACTAAATTTTACGTTATCAGCATTCACACACATGATTGCTATTTATTCATTTCAAGTTATGAACCTCATGACCCTTCCGCGCGTGTGGTTTAAAACATTTTAAAAATCCTTTTTTCTTGTTTTGTTTTATGAATAATCTACAGTTCCGATAATTTAATTCTAAAACATTTAACTTTCTAGCAGTACTTTAAACTTATTTTTAAATTTTTTAAAAAAATATACAAGTAAATCTCCCTTTATACATAAAAAAATTATTCGTGATGATGTAATTAATTGAATTATTTATCTCACACACAAACACGAAAACAATAATAAAAAAGCAGTAAGTCCAGTTCAATATTATGGTTACAAATTAGAACTGCATAATACATGTAAATTACTATTTTACAATTTGAGCAACGAGTAAGAACAGTCGTATAATTTGTGCAGGGGGGATAATCCACCGTTAGGATAATCCTTATAAAAATAAATTATCTATTTTAAATTGATTTTTATTAACACTGTGCAAATTGAAGATTTTTCACAACCATCTTTATGCAAAGGAGGAGATTAGAGCCTAACAGGGCTAGGTGCTCCAACAGTACCCACCCAAACTTTTTTTAAATAGTAAATATTTTATAATTAGAATTAATTGAGTATTTTCTTTTTTAACATGATGCCTTATAAATAATTCAAAGTCCTTTCTTCAGTTCAGTTTCTGCATCTTGTTTTAATCTTTCCAATTTGTGAAATATTTTCGATTTAAAAAAAAAAATTACTGAAAGAAACACGAGTCAACTTTATACAATGGACAACGCCATGCGAGTCAACCTCAAATACCAGCACCAATCATATAAAAAACAAGAATTTGCGTATTGTTTTAGTGCCTTTACTTCAAGACTACCCCATTTTGCTCCCTTGTGTTAAACAAAAATAAAATGGTTTATCCCCAACAACTCTTAGTAATTTTCTCATATTGTTTTTACCAAATTAACCAGACCGACAGCAGGCTAGAGTAAATATATATCTAAGCGAATTTATTTTGAAGACTATGATATACCTCCAAATGGTGATTTATCAATATTTTTTCAAATGAAAGCACCGTAATGTGATTTAGTGCATTAATTACAGTCAATCACAAGCCAAACAAACGGATAAACAGCTGTGTGAACATATTTCCTTACTGTCGTAGGCGGTTAAAAGGCGATTAACTAATTTCGAAGGTTCTTCCGCCGCGGGTTCTCAAGAAATTTCTGATTCTTCTGTATTCCAGTTTTGAGGCTCGGAAGCGATGGCGAAACTGATTCCGCCTCTCCGTTTCTGAAGCATAACTTCTGCCTGATGTCTCGGAAGATGATAGTTTCCTCAAAGTTCTCAGCGGGGTGGCGGATTAAAATGCCCACCAAGATGCTAAATGCGTTTTAGAATGCAGTGAATGTAATGGAGAAAATTTGCCTTCAAACTAGAGCACATATAAAGTAGATTATTTTAATCACTAAGGTTGAAAAATAAAACAATTGCCTTGTAAAATTAGTTTTATTTTAGACTTTTCAAAGCTGTTTTCGTTTAAGGGTAAATAACAGGAATCGAAGAGGAAATACGTGCTTAGACAAAAATAATTGTCCACAAATGCTAATATATTCTGATATCATGACCATTATGTATATTCATTTCCTTGCAGCCCAGTGATGTAGGCAAATATAAGGGAAGATTGGCTGGCTTTAAAACTAAGTTAAACACTAAATCGTAATTCTTAAGGCCAAGGCTACCTTATTTTTTATTTATATCGTCTTGTTATAATTTTCTTTATTGAAAATTGCTTTATTAAATTTATAGCAATTTAGTATATGATTATATATATGTACATTCTATTTGTTTTCCTCTCTCAGTAAACTATAAACTAAACTCTCTCTCAGTAAACATACTTCAAAGTATTTCTTTTATGTTTCGTATTTGGTTTAGTTAAAATTTCTATTTTTTGTTTCATGGCACCAATAAGTATATAGAATAAGTATGGAGGAAATAATTGGTGCCCAGTAATGAGCATACTCAAGCTTTGAAAAGCGAGTAAGGTGCAAAAGTAGGGGGAAGACAAAAAAGAAAGTATATTCTTTATTCAAAAGTAAAGAAGGAATGAAAAAATTAATTAACAGTATAATAATCATAAGAACGATCAATACATTAATTTGCGGAAAAGAAATTTTTTAATTAGAAAATAAAAATTCCTCTTGACAAAAAACGAAATATATTTAATGATTTACTCATAATTAAATACAGAAAGCATTTGGATTACTACTTCGAGATTTAAAGGGCAAATTAAACAACTGTTTCGATGAACTTTTCAGTAATGAAATGCAGATTTGCCTCACGTAACCACATTAACTTGTACTTTTGTTAGATAGCATGTCTAAATCCAAAATTCAGATTCAGTTTTTAAAATTTTTTTTATTTTAGCCAAGATGAAGACAGACTCCTGTTGTAGGACCTCTGACGTATCTAGTCCTAAATGGATCCCGTATCAAAATTCGTTGGGGGATATTTTGGGGATCCCTTAACATTTTACAATATTTTGTTTAATATTTTGGGACCCCAGAAGCTTGGGCGCCCCGTATCATTGATACGGTAGTAGCTACGCCCCTGTGTAGGACAAAAGCAGTAGCTACGCCCCTGTGTAGAACATATAACGTGGTGCAAAAGACATGGGCATTGAAGCACAGATCAGCACAGTGGCGTAACGTACATCGCCGCAACCCCCTCATTGGGGGGGGACAGGGACTCAAGGGGGCCCAAAGCTTGACTGACACTAAGTATGTATTTGGGGCTTAAAACCTGAGTTTTCAAGGGGGTCCTAATATTTTCTGTCACACCGCTGGATCGGCAACATATAGTTCGATTAAGTGATGAGTCCATATTCATTCCTTATTTCCCGACGTACCTTCATCTGGAGAGAACCATGTACTTTCTACAAATCCATCTGCATTCGAGAAAGAAAACTATATGTGACTTTTTGAGGTGCAGAAATGAAATATTGGAACCCCATGTTCGTTGTTTCATGAGTGCAGTTCGAGGATTTTTATGGATGACAATGCTCGTCCGCATATGACTCCTTTGGTCGATGAATTTTTAAAAAGCGGGAATATGTTCTGGATTGATTGGAAAGTCTTATCTGTAGATCTTTATACAGCATATTTGAAATAGAGAGCAATGGCAAGGCAATTCACCTTTCCCTTCCCAGAACCCATCCAGATTCTGAAAACAGCGTTGCTGGAGGAATGAGACAGATTATACAAACATTCTCAATTCATATCTTTCCTAAAATTAATGAACTCACACATCATTACAGATCTTTTTTGTTAAAAGTTACTTTTAATTTATTTGTAGCACGTGTATTTATCGCAGATAACTTATCTTCATTTAGATAACCACTTTGCTTTTGAGAATTTTAGCAATTTTTTTAATCTTCCGGAATCGATGCAAAGGTAAAAACACACACATCGAGTTGAATAATAATTATGCATTACATTCAATTCGATAACTGAATCACGTTATTTTTGGGATCCGTTATCGCATTTAAGATAATTTTTAAAAAAAAGAGGTGTATCGAAAACTTTTAACTCAAGAGTCTCGTTGACAAAAGTGTACAATGAATTTTGTCTGTACTTTTTTAAAGAACATGGGGAAAATATTATATTTAAGTAACTTTATATTTACACAATTCGAAACAGACCGAAAAAAATGAAGTGAAATTCTTATACTTTAAAATGTTTTAAGTAATAATTATTTTTTAAACTCTGATTAGGAACTATTTTTCTCACTTAAAGTTTCTTGAGAAATATTCCTCAACAGAAACTTTAAAAATTCAAATACTCGGATCGGAACCAATATAGCTTCTAAAATCGATTCCTCAAATATAAGTCTGTAAACAAGCGCTACCTCAAAATATTATCAATGTTTAAGCACAAACTAAAGAAGGATATATTGTTAAAGTAGCTATTAGTTTCCCGGTTGGATTTACTATTACCAGCGCCATATTAGGCCAAGGTGCGCCAAACACGTGCTAATGTACCAGTAAGCAACTTTTTATGCAAATAATCGCAGCTAATATAAACTAAGTCTAACTACTTTGTGTGCTTTCTATTTGTATCATTAATTTCGTACATTAGGAAAAACTTTTTAGCTCAACAAAAAAAGGCAACTACAGTTAAATTTTAAAAAATTCTTTGTTTAGTTGTTTTTTTAATAACTGAAATTTTGCTGAGATTAAAAAACTTAAGTTACTGTACACTGAAATGTATCAAAATTTAGATCCCATTTCTTCAATGCATATTCTTTTACTTTTCTTATTTATTCAAAAAAAAAAAGAAAGAAAATAATCCATTTTTCTTCATTAACAAAAACTGCAATTATCTCGCCTTTCACACTTAAGTCTCCCCCCCCCCCTTGCTTTTCCATCCCGCATCACAGTCATTAACAACTAACCAGCCACAGGAACAGGAAGAACTTTAATTAATTTTTTGGTGTGTGGAGGCTAAATTTTGAATTAATGAAGCGATAAATTGTAAACCTTACGATTTCCTTGAGCACAAGAACACACAAGTGAGTGCAATGCACTTACGTGGGTTGTACTGTGCTTAAGTACTCAACCACTCGGCACTCTTCCAGCTTTAACGCTTCAAACTAAAGGATAGTTTAAAAAGTCAGTTGGGATATGACATTGACAGAAAGGAGAAGCAAAAGAAGAAAAAAAATATGGTCACCTACGAACAATGGAAAGTTTCGGCTACTTCAGAGAACAAACTATATTTAATCTCGTTCACAAACGCCGTGACTTGTTTCACTATCAGCAAACTAGTTATTTGTATTAGTAATTTATATAAAAATAACAGTAAAAAAATTTTTAAAAGCTTTTTCTTTTGAATTTTTTTAATATCATGAAGGCTTATGAAAGTGCAATTTGAAGTTTCGTAAACAAACTCTTCTGCGTCAGCCAAAGCCACTCCTTCGAATTCATCGGCCCTTCCCATATCTTCTTCCAAAAGACGCATTTGTCTCTTAGAGTAATTAATTGATCTAAATTAAGATTTTGAAACGTGCTTTTGTACTTGCCGTTAATAAAAACAGCTTATGTTTTTATTTTTGACTTCTGAAACATATCTGTATTTTAGACAACGGTTAAATATACTCACACTGTTGTGCAAAAACCATTTCTCAAACAGATGGCATGCGTAAGAGTGGATCCTTAGAATCCATTTACTCTCTTTTTAACCTCTTAAGCAATCAATCTTTTGGCCCAAAATGTTAAAAAAAGGCACATTTTTTATTACATATAGCTAAGCGTAATACGTAAGAAAATGCGAAAATGGAAAAATTTTATTTTAATTTTCAATTTTAGTTTTCCCAATATTTTTTATTGTGGGACACAAAAACCCTTAAATGTTTGCCTTTTATAAGTGCACTCTGGATGCTATCTTAAAAGAATTTCGCTCATACTGAAGAAAAAAATTTCCTGTTCGTACTTCTTTTTCAAATGGTTGAGGATTTTGTGTTTGCATATATATACGATTTGAAGCAATACGATTTGAGCAAGCGATTTGACAAGAATACTATGTCTTATATCGCAATGGAAACAGAGATAATATAGGCTTTTTTTGCATTATTTTTCCAATTTCATTTCTTCTCAAGCAACAAATTGCATATTGCCTTGCCATTCCCTGTTTGTTATCAAATATTTTCAAGAATCTAAATTCCTGCCTTCAATGAAAAATTCTCCCCTTCACCACAAAGAAAATCCCGGATCAGAAGTATTTAAGTACCATAGACAAACTGAATCTCTTAAAACACACCAGCACTAATACTCTCACTATAAAAATTAAAAATATGTAAAAATCAAAGAAATATAGAAGAAAATATTAGAGCCCGTACAGCGTACGGGCAAATCAGTTGTGGCCAACTTTCGGCAGCCCGTACGGTGTGTTTTCAAACTAGTTAAAGGGTTAACATGGTATGTATTCGCACTGAGAATAACTCGAGTATAAATATAGATTTTTTGACGATTTATATTTGTTACAACGTTCTTGCTGGCAAGAAATTTTATATCTAAGATAAAATTTCTGTTAAAATTTTTCTTAATGGATTAAAATATTAATTTAAAAATTAAGAGTTTTATAACATATCGATTAACATTCTCAGTACTAAATACTAACATTTCAGGAACTAAGTCAGTATCATTGAATGCATAATTACTATACGGAAGCTCATATCAAGTTTCACTAAAATATAATAGCGTACAAAAACTTTAAAAAAACATATTTTGACTATATATATATTTAAAAAAACTAAATAAAATGGCAGAGCTAACTAAAATTTGATATTTAAAACATTCCAGAATTGTATTCATCTTTCATGAACACTTCTAAAGCATCCTTCTTCCTTTTATTTTGTCTTTCAATACAAGTTATACGTTCTATACATTTTTGGAATCAGCATTAAATCTACTTTTTTTAAGATAAAAATTGAAAAATCGATTTTTTTGAAGGTTAAGTACGTTTTGGTTCCCTTAATGTGTCTCTTATTCTTACTACAAAAGAAAAATGGAAAACATTCTCCTCTCAATTCTAATACATGAGCCCTGCATACCTAGAATTCTTTTAATATCAAACGGTATTAATTATACCGCCAGGTATAGAACATTCTAATCTAATTAGAATTTTTGATATACACTAGAATAAATTTTTACTTATTTTTAACAGAGCGTATTTTCAGTCATTTCAGAATGTGTTTATAATTAAGCCCTTCATGTTGAAACATTCATCAATTCACGATAAACGAATATGAAGCTAAAGCTAATTTAAAATAAGGTAAGTACAAAAAAAAGTAATTTGTAATAAATGAAATAAAATAATTCGATTAATGAATGAATTCCACACCTTGTACCTTCTGGTGTAAAGTGAATTTAATTAATCACGTAATTGAGGTTACATCAAAAACATATTAATGTTGTGAGATACAATCCAATGATCAAGGTTAATTATCTCTATGTAAGTATCATACGCACATTAGTCATACGAAAATAGCGCAGAAAGGTGGCGATAATGGTCAACACAGGAAACTGGTCAGCTTCAGAAGATGTAATACACAAGGTATCCTCATATAAGAGAAGCTCATTTGGTCAAAATATAATTTTTATCTGACATACATACAATCTAGAATAGCAATTATTATTTTGAACTGATTTGCAGCAAAAGCTATCCACCTGAATTCAACAGAACTTAATTACGAAGTAAAAAAGAATTCTTTTAATTCGAAATTATATAAAGCAAAATATTTAATTTATATCCTGCCCTATTTTTCTGTTTCATTTTTAGAACAAAATGACTTACCGTTATTGTTTGATATCAAAATGTTAATTAGAGTATTTTTATCTGATTTTATATAGTTGGTCTTTATAATTAAAATTAAACGTATACTTTTAACTAGCAACCACGATATGGTCTATGATTCAGAATTTGAATTATCAATTTTAATAAAATGACTTTTTGTTTCCTTGATTTGGATTTATATTAAGTACTACCATAGAATTTTAATCTCGACGTAACGTTGATTATTTTTCGTCTTTTCGAATGAATAAAAACACCAACTTTGACCTTTTCAACATGAATTCTAATTGACAGCAGTGTTTCATTCTTAATTAAAGTAATGTTTTGAATTTTATTTGTTAGATATGTTTATTAACAATAAAAATAAAGAAGCACATATTTGTTGCTCTTCTTTATTTTTATTTTAATTCTTAATTAAAAGCTTTTCAACTAGGATAATTAATGGGTACAACTGAGGACAGTGTATTTAAAATAAACAAACGTAAGCTTGTTTGAATTTTAATATTTGGAAACAAACTTAATTAAGATAATGATTGATTCGTTTTAATATGAAGAATATCAATTTTCAATTATTTTTATTGATATTTTAACAAACAAAAGAATATGAGAAATAAAGAAATGGAAAGGCTATGATATATATTTATTAAATAGTACAAAAATTTATAAGAAAATTAGAGTCGTTCCAGATTTTGTCGAGATTGACTTTTAATTCTAAAATTATTGTACTGATTTCCTATTTATTGTTGAAGATACCCAAGATATTTATGTGTACTGCATTTATTCCAATCTAAACCACCATCGATTCTAAGGTGCACCCTAAACGCTCAACACATTTTTGAGAAAAAATAAAAAAATAGATTAAAATGATTTATTGATGTTCGATATTTACGAAATTGAAAAAAAAAAACTAAAATGAGAACTAATAAAAAATGAATGATTAATTTATCTAACCAGTATTAAAAACTTTTATATATATATATCTGAACTTGGAATTGCCCTAACCCCGGCAGTGTATCATGTTCAATTCCCCCTCCCCCATTTTCCACCCTCGATTCTAAACCGAACATGTTTTTCAGTTGTTTTGACACTGGCGAAGAGTGTGGCTTTTAGATTCGAATAAATATAGTTATAATGTTATCTATTTATATACAATAGAAAATATTAACTATTTTAACAGTTTATTAAATTTTTTAAAATTTTTACTGTTATTCAAACCGTGCAATTTTTTCCTCATATTTAATGAATTTTTATAGAAACTCTTCAAAAATCTGTAAGGAGAAATTTTTTTTAGATATCTCTATTTGTACGTATAAATACTAAGAACTATCCTTATACAGTAATTTTTTATCGCAAAATAAAATTGTGGATATATATTACCAATAAACATCATACATAATTTTTCTATTAAAAATTTAAATGTTATTATTAAACTTTAAAGAAGCTACTTTAAATTTTATTTATGCAGTTTTAGAATTGGTCATGAAAATACATTTATTCAAAAAAATTGATATTTTCCTATATATTCAAATAAAATATAGTTAACATTAATTGTACAAATAATGAATTCAAAACTAATTAGTTAAGATCTGAATAATGAGTTTTACTAAAAAAAAGATGCTATATCTTTTTCATTTTAGACCAGAGAATGATTTCATGACTGCTAATAAAATGTAAACTCAACTTACTTCAATCGAATTAAATTTGTTCGGTCTACTGTAAACATGGGCCTCATATAAATAAAGTAGAAAAATTTAAGAAATAAATATTATTATACACACACATACTGTAAAAAAAAGGCAAAAATATTTCTAGCATTCAGTAAAAGAGAAAAAATGCCTTTCTAAACTAACTATATTTCTTTGGTACTTACGTATTATACTATCGAGCAATTTCGTCAAATCAGAACACGTCGCCAAATGCCGCGATATGCAGCCAATAATTGAAAATCCTTCCCATGCATATTCGAACACGAAAAACTAACGATAGCAGTACTTGGCAACATTTTTAGAATTAAAGACCGTCTTTTCATTTTACCAAATTGATCGACGGCATGATACGTAAGTACCTTTTTTGTTCAATGGTTGAAATCGTAATAAAGAACTTCTTAAAGCATAATGAATAAGATAAATTTAAAATAAATTTAAAGTTCTCAAAATGCATTTAAATCAAAGTTCTTTTTAATGGCAATTCACGAAACACAGACCCATACACACACCAGATATCGTATGACGAATCACGTCAGCAGTAAATTATTTTAACGACTTTTCAACATGGAATAATGAAGCTCAAACAATTCGCCGTTGTTTTGGTTAACTAACCATGAGCATCTCCGATTTCAATTACGTTTTAAGCCAACGTACTTCAAATTTTATAAGTGGGGCATACTATCCACTAATTCTGTAATTTAGCAATAACAGCTTTAGCTTAACGTAGCATAATAAGCTGAAGAAAAATTTTAATTTCATATTTTACTTCAAATTATATTTCGTTTTTGAATATTTCTGTACATTGGTATGAGTTAAGATATATCTATGAGTTTAATTTACTAGTTTAATAGAAAGATAGTATTTAACTCTTTATCTACCATTATGATTTACTGCAGTTTTTTCATGCAATGTTTTTAGCGCGTTTTTCAGGTAGTGGAACAAAAGCGCTATTAGGACGCAAATTTCGTCTTCGTTCCAGATTTTGTCGAACCTTTTTCTCAGCCAATAAGCAACCAATTGACCTCGGGTTTTCGGCATTTGATCGCATTTGTGCCCTAGATGAGCCGAATCATATTTAAATTTTCCCATAGTTTTCCCGAATTTTCCTGAATTTCGCTAGTTTATAACAAAATTTTCTCAATTTTTACCTAGTTTTCAACAAAATCGTACCAAATTTTCCATAAAATATTTCAAATTTTCCGAATTTTCCTGAATATATCGGGATTTTACCAAATTTATCCCAAATTTTACTGAGTTTACACAAAATTTTTTATTCCACAAAATTTTCCCGAATACGAGTTTTCCACAAAAATTTCCTGAGTTTTCACGAGTTTTCCACAAAATTTTCCCAAATTTTCCACAAAATTTTTTCTTTTCAGCTCAATAGTAGTACATTTAGAGGAGTGGTACAGTACACACTACTTTCTGTTAGTAAAAAGTTCATTAGTTGCATTATTGTAAAATACAACATGTGAAAAACGCGCTAAAATTACTTGGCCATGCCAGTGATAAATATCTTGTTTTTGAATCCCTACATTGAAAATTAAGAGATATATACATAAACGAAATACTCAGTTTTGGAAAATTTAATCTTTTAGAGCTAATTAATTAATTATAGATATTCAACTGTAAAATTAATTACATGCACTGCTCACTTAAAATAAATAGTCAAATCGTTTTCTAAGGTCTTCATTAACATACAAAAAAAAGACACCTTTTGACATTAACTACTTGTTCGGAACAAAAATAACAATCTTCGCAATCTGATCAAAAAGTCACTTGAAAACGCAACTTCTGCTATAAAATTATATATATATATATATTCGCCTTCCCTGCTAAAGTACTCATCGTAGAACCCGTGCTGCCATATATCTCGGAAGAGTGGATTTAAAAGAATATTCCTGATAAGTATCGTCAGAGTATTTCTAAAAACGGTTATTCTGTGTAATTTTAAAGTGAGTGGTACTTATAAGAACCGTCGGTAGATAAAGGGTTAAGAGAAAGAGTTAGTTGTAAATTTAAATTATTTCATCACATATCTTCTTAGAGAGATAGTTATAGTTTAATTAAATTTCTTGCAATTAGAAAGAAATAACTAAAATGACCACACAGAACAGGAATCAAATGAATTACCGAAAGAATCACATTTTAATTTTTGAAAAATATTTAAAGCTCCGTAATATTAATTCGAAATTCCTTTCTAAGAAATCAGCGAACATTAATTAAGGTGTTAATAATTGATTCTTATATTCTGAGGCAGATGAATATTTTTTCCCCCTTTGATTCAAAATATCATACAATGTTATTGCATAATGAATAAAGAATTCAGCACAACGTCTGGTATCACAATGTAAAAGATAATAGATTCCATCACTTCAGTTTCTTAATCAGTATTATTTAAATGATAGGATGTGATGCACCCTATAGATATCAGACCTTCTGCATTGCAATTTTTCAAAATCACTCCTCTTTTCATTCTTTCGGAAATTATTTCAGATTTTTAGGAAATTACAGCTGTATGATGGACAGTGGATCTTAAATTTGACTTTCTATTTCATCAAAAAAAAAACCCTTTTATATATATAACTTTAATGGGTGTCGAAGGGTCAGTGTGGTGTCACAGAGTAAAATACGTTTAATTACGTTGTTGAAAATTCGATTATAATTATAATTTTAATTATCATTTAATCAAAATGATTATAATTTTAATTAAATTAAATATGCCATGGTAAATTACAAAACAATCACGTAAATTATAAATCAATAAATGAGTTATGATGATCTTTTTTCGAATAATTTTACATTTTGAGACGAAAATTATAAGAGAATTTAAGAAGAATTAACTCGGTGATTCTCAAACTGTGGGGCGTGCCCCCCTAAGGTAGCAACATAATCCTAAGTGGGGGGGCGCAAACATATAAAAAAATCGAAAATAAAAGATTTTTTTAAATAAATTATTATTTAAAAGTAATTTACTTAAAATATCAAAAACTTAAAAGTAACATACACAAAACTTCATATTTATCTTAATAATTTGTAAGGTTTAACATTGAGGTCGTATTGTATTTTTAGCTTCAAAATACATTATTATATTGCATTCAATTATTATTATTGTGTATGAAAGGAGAACGAGATGAAAATTATGATAGAAAATCGGGTAACAAATACTGAAAGTTTGAGAAACACTGATTTAATTCTTTTCCACTTAATGTTATAATAAAAAATATTCAAGAGAATTTATATCAATAAATAAAACATACAATTTTCATACCTTCATTTTCATACATGAATAGATTGTGACAATTTTAATTTTTTAAGTTATTGAAGTCCACGAAAAAGTTAAATTGTATTGATCAAATACGGAAAAACATTATATAGAAATATTTCAACAAACTCGCTCTCTCTCCAACACCATAAATGACAAGTTTATTTTGCATAACATTTTAAAATAAGATAGTTATAGTTCAAAGAACTTTAAACGTAGTAGAGGGCAACATCAGCATGTATCCGTACCTGACAACTGAAGAATATGTAACCATTGTGAATATATAAATTTAGTAATTCTTCTGGAAGGCTACAAAATGTTTTGTTATACAAATACTTCAATCAAATTCAGTTCACGTACACAAAAGCATGAAATAGGAAAATGACAGTTCTGAATAAAGAATTTATATTGAATTTTGCATAAAGAATATAACTGAGAGACATAAAAAACGTATACTACAGAAAAGAAAAAAGAAGATTTGAATGACCTTTTACATTAGGGATAAGTGTTGGAATTTATTTGATGGAGACTGTGTTGTTGAAAATCATCATAGTTCAAGAAAAAGTTTGGTCTCGTGGGCGTATTTCAGTGGTATTCGAAAATAAATGTAGAGAAATTTTAAATGTACAAAAATTGGCATCAGAAATTCGTAAAATTTTCAGATTGTATACACAAAAAATAACAAAATTATAGGAACAAAATTATTTTAGGAAAATTTAAATTAAACTAAATAAGGTTAAACTACAACAGCAACTGTGTTGATAAACAAAGTAGGGATTTGTGTTTTCAATGATAACCATTGTTAAATCATTATAAAAATAAAAAATTGTATCTATCACGTTTAAATCACGTGATTACTGTAAATGACATCTAAAAAGTATACATATGAAACAATTGCAGAAAACTAAGTTAATTTCAGATGATAAAATATTTTCAGAATAAAAAATGTCTCAAATTTTTTATAATTTAAATAGCATTATAACAATTTTTAACGTAATTATAACACAGTTAATAAGATAGAAAAAATAGTTTTTAATTCGTTAAGATTGCAATATATTGTTTAACGAAATTAGTTCACTAAGCCTTCAGAATTAAGTTTTTTAAATCAGTTTTTCACACATACAATTTATTATTATATCATGCACTGATCATTTATATAATATTTTGCTCAACACAAAGCGTTTCCCCTCATATTTGTCTTCAATGGATATCTTTCATTTTGCATATTAACCAGAGAAATGAATTTCATTGATTTTGCAAGGTATTCAAGACTTCTATATCGAAATTAAAATTCCATTTTCCGCTATCTTGACCGTACAATCATATAAATTCATTATTTCAACATAAAAAAATAATAACGACCAATATCCAAATACCAACACACGGCTAGATAATTCTTTAGCCATTATGCTTTTCCCTAAAAATCATAGCATTGACTAAATCACGAAAAAATATAAAAACAACAATTTCGTGGATCCTCAAAAAAGAAAGCGTTCATTTTAAAAAACATTTTTTTGTGATGAATTGGTTTTTTGGTGAAGCTGTTTGGTGATTTTAAAAGCATTTTTTCTTAAATCACCAAACAAATATCTGTAAAAATTAAAAAGAAAGAAAAAAAAAAGGAATTCAACCATTTTTTCTTAAAAAAAATATTTTGCTCAGCTCAAGTCAGGACGATTAAATTCAAATTTGATCGGTATTAACAAAAATTAGTAGTTTTGGTTAGTAATCAGAAACCGCAAAAAAACAAAAATTACATACATCGACTGATATAAAACAAAGGATTTAAAAAAAAAATCTTTAAATGCAATGCATAGATAAGATCACAATCTCAAGGACAGATCGTGACATCGCAATGATACCAACGGAAGAAAAAACAGAAAAATGGTCTTATCAAAGGATGAGAAATCTGGGCGACGTAGAAAATTAATTATTCACTTTACACGCGCATTACAAAAATAATAAAGAAAAAAGCGGAGAAATAACACTCTTCACAATTAAGAGGCAATCAATGTCAGTTGACTGCCGCCAAACTGGACCCAGGATCGCAATTTCACAATATCTTAGGCTAGAAACCTCACAAGTAGCGATTAACTCCTAAATTCGCCTTAAATAATACCGCAACCCGTAAATTAAGCTACAACTGGGTCAATAATTAGTGCAACCCAACCTAGAAATGATCCCAATTACGTAGTATTGGTTTGACATTCGATCAACCAGTTCTGTTCCTTAAATACGAAAAAATGTGTACCTTTCACCCTGAGTGTACGTGGCCTTTTAACTGTCTTAATCCATCTTCTATGCAGTGGAAGATGACAGTATTCAAGGGAATTGTCAAGAGCGCTGAATCGAATTGCTACTTTGTATGGTTTGAACATCGATTGTATATTGATGGTTTATATAGAGTTGCTAGTATTTTTAACTGAATTTATTTTTACAGATGTAATTATTTCGATTTTTATTTATCAATTTAAAAATATTTGAAAAACAATCAATTAATTAAAATAAAGCAATATGACGGTCACATGATAAATACAATCACGTGTTCTTCGTTAAATTCGAAACTTCTTCAAAGATTCGTATCAAGATTCTTCAAAAAACTTTTCAAAATTTGAAAAAAAAAATTTTTTTTTTGGTACATTATTTAATTAAGTGCATTTTATTTACCTATGAGTATTATTATTGTTTTCAAATACGCATTTTTGAAAAAAATTCAAAAAGCAAAAGTTGGCAACGGCTTAGAAATTACTTACTTACACTTAGTACACTTATGTAATTATGACGTCACATAAATTTATGAACTGATTGGTTAAAAACACGTGCTTGCAGTTATCACGTCACAAGAATTCAGTCTATTAAGAAAAAGAAAAAAAAATTCTTTTCATTTAGTTTTTGTTTGTTAAGAAAATATGAGATCATGTTCTTTTAAATTCGAGAATAAAATAAAATTTAAAGAAAAAACAGCTAGTGAAAAGAGCTAAAATGTGTTCATACTCCTCTGAATAGAACATTATGTGATGTTCGAAATTTTAAGTGATAAAGTTGGTTTAAAAAAAACCTTTTTTTCTTCATTACTTTTTTAAAGCGATTGGAAGAATGGAATTTTTTTTTTCAAAAGGCGTAAAAACTTACTTTTAAACTTCTTAATATTCTTTAAACGCATTTTAAACCAACCGATTATTTCTTTATAAATAAACAATATCATAATTTCATCATATTCAAATAATTATAATAATATTCATTACGATTTTGTCCATTTGTCTATATGCATGTTTCTAAATTATACTTTAACACTTGATAATTCAATTCCGAAGAGTTCCTTAAGATTATTGCAAATTATTTACTTTTAATTTTTGGTACATATTTTCAATTATTTTTATATTTTCGTTTATAATTAAATTTATAAAATATAGTATTTGTTATATCCCCCACAAAATATATTTTACCCGAAATGAGAAATAATAGTTTCGTAATTGTTTTTTAACTAATACATCTCACTAATCATTTTCTTATTTTTAAAAAACGACAATTCGAATTATGGAACTAGTTGCCTTCACAGTAATCTAAAACAAATCAATAATTTTAGCTGAGAACATATATATATGTAATTGGTAATTCTCAGAAGTTCTGTTCTGACTATGTAATGAATGAGAATTAATTCGTATAGTAAATAAATTAAAAGCATAAACACATAATAGCAAAAAATATTTTTGTAATAAACAAAAAAGTTCACGATTCACACAAATCTAATAATATACACACGATTTTATCTTTAGTTTAAACTAATCGTCTGCACTTTTCGAATATAAATTTTGTTGTTCTAAATTTCTATTCTTCCTTTTCATATCATTTACTGAAAAAAGAACCTTAAAATTTAAAACATATTATTTTGTAGTCGGTCCCAAAAGCACATTTTTTATTCCCCCCCCCCTTCTCCTAAAAATATAAACAGTAATTCAGAAGGAAGGGGAAAAACAGACGGGAATGAATCATAATAATCCTGTGTAATAATTGTGGTCAAAATGAGTGATTCTAAACGCCCTATAGGAGAATCATTCATAGGCTAAAATTACAAAATGATGATTATCTTAATATTTCAAAAATACAGGATCTAAGAAACTCATTAATAATCATTAAATCCGTTGCCCGAGCACACATTGCTTCCAAAAAATATATTTCTTCTTTATTTTCATATGGTAGTTAGTCTATAATATGAATAATTCTTGATGCAATTTTCATATCAAAATTCTTTGTGCGCTTCTTTTTAACATGCAAAACAACGCAATGTTAGAATTAATAATCAAGTTAAGCGTATTTTCCCCTGAATAAGTTATCGAGAGAAAAAAATTAAAAATTCGTGATTACAACATATTTTTAAAATGTGTGTTTTGGAGTTTAAATATATTTTTTATTTAATAATATAACTAATACAAAATAATTTTTAGATTCAGTACAAATTTAATATAGAATTATTAAAAATAAATCGAATTTAAACTAAAAATGTTCACGTTTTTATTTATATTGATTTAAATAGCTCTATCAGCATGTTGCTCATTTGTGACCGCACAAAATCAAATACCATGAAGGAACATTCAAAACGGATAAAATTTTCACCGTGCGCGTTTTACCATGGGATATGCAAAATATTAGTTTTTCAATGCAGAGCAGTTGCGCACACAAGAAGGGGAGGGGTCCTCGGGTACGGAACCCCCCCCCTCCAAAGCCCTTGATTTTTGTTCCGATTGATTATAATCCTATGTATATAGTACGTAAAATTTAACAAAGTATTTGTTATTAGTAATTAATTTTATGAATTTATGCTAATTATTCCTTCAATAATTAACTTTTTACTGTTTTTTTGTTCCCGAAAATCGACAAAATCAAAAGAATATGTTGTGCGGCGCAATGGAGCATAATACGAAAATAGTGGACTTTCAACACTGGATCCCCCTTCCCCTTGAAAAATTCCTGTGTGCGCTACTAATGCAAACGTACTAATCATGGGCCCCCAACAGAATCCACATAAAGATCTAACAGAATGCTGTTACGAAGTACTGGAATTGTTTTCTGTGCAGTTGCTTTGCATTCAGTACGCTTTAAAGAAGAATACGAATGTCTTTCGAGCATGTTACTCAGTTCAACCAAAGAATTACTGCCTATAGAAAAAAATCGCTAGGCAAGAGTGATGCGGATCCGTAATAGATGGATCCAGGTGGGAACGACTGATCAACAACATCCATTGGACCAACTTCGTCGCACCAGTGCACGTGATGACAGTATACTGTGTGCATGACAATGATGGATCACTCTTCCACATCAAGAAGCATATCACAACAAATACTCTCTGATGTACTACAACAATCAGTGTCAGCAATTACTATTCGACGTCATTTACAACAAAGTGGTGATTACCTTTGTCTCAATACCACAGACATCTGCAATTATGAAGTGGTTACCTCAGGCTTATTTAAATTTCTGGATAGCGAAATGCATCACAAAGCTTTAGTAGAATGGCTTTTAAGCGTAAGTTATCTCATATAGCTATAGTATCTATAGATAAGCAAATTTACACATATAGCTATCAGATACTTCTTTATATCTTCGTCGGGAAGGCTCTCTGCACCGGATCTCGTAATGTCCAAGATTAGCTAATTAATCAGGTAAAAGTTCATTTTTTCCCTGCATCTTTTCGCTGGTCTCCCGCTTCACTTTGCAATCCGTCTCTTTAAACCTTCTGAGCCCGACTCTATCACGCGCTTCCATTTATGATTGGCAAGAACATGGACTTGCACACGGCACCCCCAGACGCTGTCCCAAACATCATTGGCTTTTTTGGAACAAAGTCCCGTATGGCCTACGACCATCTTGTTGCCACATGTCAAAGATCATATGAAGGGGTCATAAATCGATATGCCACCCCGATGCATAGTACGCAATTTCTGGCATTTTCCCTTCACAATAGTTGGCCATCCTGTCTACAAAGTTAGATGGAACAAAAGAATTGACAGCATAAAAGATGACACAGGTGAGCTTTATCTATCGCCTGCTTTGAAAGAGAGGCCATATCGCGTGTCTTTTCGCCTGGGATGCCGGGGAAAAAAGAGGAGTAGCAGAACAGCGGCTAAGAAGTGACATTACATGGACAACCAAATATCACAACAATTTTTTATAGGCTAGTCTCGCTTCTTTCTTCTACACCTTGGTAATCGGATATGCGTTTTGAAACAGGTTGGAGAGAGAGGTTAATTAACTGTTACTTTACGCATCACCGTATTGGTCCAACACTCGACATTATAGTTTGGGGTGCCTTTGGATTTCACTGTCGCACTCTAGTACGCATTGTTGGTACAAAGTTATTCATAATTCTCTCCGAAGTTTAGAAGCGCTATAGTAAAAAACTAATACGAGAGAGAGAATATAGAAAAAAAGAATATTTGGAAGAATACAGAAAAACCTTACTTACACGGCATATACCAATGCGAAAGTTCAGTTTTCCTGCCCCACTCTATCGAACATAGTACTATCAACGTTATTCATAGCACGCGTTATCCGAAAGATTAGTCTCTTACGTATATTTAGCTACGTTTTGAAAAATAGAATATGAGAAATTATAGCCCTAATATGTAAATATAAATTCTCAAAGAATTAAAAACAATTAATTTATTGTAATTTGTGTTCTTTGAAAAAAAATTTGCACAATATAAGTTAAACTTAAATTATTGCTGTGTATTTGCTGCTTAATGCAAATAGAAAATAAACAACATCAAAAAGAAATTAAAGTGATTCTTAAGTGAAAGTGATTAAAGTGAAATTTTCCAATTAAATTATTTTGATATAAAGAAAAAGAAAAAGACTAAATGGAACTAATCATTTGACAAATGACTTAAAAAAATTTACTTACTGCACAAAAAATAACATAACTGTTATGAAATATCGCTAAAAAATTATATGATCATGAAAAAAAAAATTGGTACTTTTCCGTGCCAGCGCAAATTTCACCAAGTTGGTGTTATTGGTGACAGCACACAATATACACATAAAAAACATTAGTCCTCACTGGTTTTTCATCCATTTTTGATGAATTATGAAAAAGATGTTTCTAATAAGAAAAGACTACGACTTTGTTTTGAAAATGTGATGGTAAAATGTTATCATCGGGAATATTCCGCTTGGCGTCGGTTGTATCATTTTTGGCGACTTTATCGCCTGCGCCGGCAAAACGGAAAAGTACCGAAAATTTTTACAAAATAGTATTTTTATTCATTACATTTTAGATACATCATAAAACACAATGAACTATAAAAAATAACTCAAGGAATATCAAACATCAGTGTAAGTGCTCTGTTTAATTTAATACTCTAGCATTGAAACTAGAAGGGAAGAGGGGAGGTAACTGCTATAATCAAATATTGAATCAAATATTAAATAAAAATACGTAATTGATAATTAATAATAAGCATTAATGATACTAACATAATTATTAATAAAAAAATTATAAAATATGCAATCGCTAAAAAACAAAATTTCAAACAATAAAGGCTTTAAAAATAAAATTGAAGGAGAGAACAATCCTTGCTTCTTGCATACTAACTACAAACAATTATTTTTTTACATCGTGTAGTAACCATTAATTATCGAATACAGCCCCACAAAAAAGGAAGAGTATCTATTTCAACATTGATTGGATTTCACAATAAAAAAAATTAAGAAAAGAATTTAATTAACATATAAACGTTTTGAAACATCACAAAAACAAAAAAAAAATAGAAAATTGATGCTATCGGAGGCATGATCCTCAAGAATTACGTGAAAGGATTATTGAATTTGTAATTGTGCAAATAACAATGGGAGTCCTTTTCAATTTCTTACAAGAAAAATCAAATTATTTGTTCAAACGTGAGTTACTCCAAATAACACATCGCAGTCATTTAAATTAATTTTTCTTTCAAACTGAATATTGCCTGCTCACGTTTTACACGCTTATGGGGTCACTGTGTAGACTAGAATAATAGATCGAAATTGAACACATTAAAATAGAAAGGATATGTTTTATTTTTATACAACTGTGAAACAAAAAGGAAATGAAAATAGAAATCACACAGAATATTATCCTTTGAGAACTGATTAAAACCAGGAAAATAGAAAATAAGTTATCGCATGCATAAATCAATTTATACCAGAAAATTTTAAAAAGCAATTAAAATTGTGACAAAAAAAGTAACATTATTAAACATCTGTTAAACATTAATAAACATTAATTTAAACATCTGTTTTCTTGCGTTCTTGTTCGAACAATTAATTCGAAAAAGAACGCAAGAAAACAGATGTTTAAATTTAAGTCTCTAGATTGGCCCAAAAACTGCAAATTGATTTTAAATGAATTAAATAGAAACTATATTATTCATATAAAAAATAATTTTAGATATTTTTGAACAAGATTTTCCCCTCAAAATTCAGATATATCGGCTATTGGTATTGACTATTGGAAAAGTGGATCAATATCGAAATTTCTAAGCATTCTAAATGCGCATAATTCATACAATTTCTCGTAATATCTATTTCTTTTTTAAGCGCACATATTTGTTTATACTTCTCAGCAACTAAATTTTAATATTAATTTAATTTTAGTTTAATATGTTTTTACTAATTTTATTCCAAATTAAAAATTTTGAAAAATGAGCAACTAAGAGTTTATAGACTGAAACCAAATAATTAGGAGTATGACTGATTTTTCGTTGGTTAGATGTACAATTTTTTTCCCCAGTTCAGTCCAGATTATACTTTTTTTTGATATTGTGACGTTTGAGAAAAATATTGGTAGCGCGTGATATTTATTAATTTAAATATTTGGTTTGTTTACGTCACAGATATTAATTACAGAAAAACATTGAAGTTATTTAAAAGATTGGTTTATTTCATTAGAGTTCAAATTATGTTGTTTGTGAGGAAGGAGATTACATCCGTCCTGTTCAAAGTTTTCCCATGGACATCCCTCAGCCCTCTCTAGGGTCTCGGGATGGTAGCAGTCGGCCTCTTTATCCTCAAGTTACATCAGGTTCATGGAGGAGTAGGGGGTTTCTCGCGGTGTCAAAGGTTGCCGGGGCGATGACTAAAGACAAGACCTCGCAATATTTTAAGAGTGCACGTGTGCATAGGAACACGGCTATCCTATCCATAAAAAGAAGCCGATTTTTCAGCTGTGTGACGAAAAATGTTACACACACAATATCTTTTTTTTCACCATTATTCCAGTTAATGAAGAGAATGTCAAAAGCCAATACAACAAAATCACTATGTAAGTATTAAAAAAAAAGATTTTTAGAAATAAACAAAAAAAAAGGTAAAAATAAAATAAAGTAAAGTAATAAAATGAATAATCTCTTGGAATAAGTTGATCGCTCATTGACTGAAATAAAATTATCTACACAAAAAAAAGAGTTATCAACATTATGGAATCAAACCTCTCATACAGATTCAGACATGGACGTCTTAAGACTCTTTGAGGCCCTGGGCCCTTATGCAAAGGTAAGCCCTACCTGAAAATTTTAAAAGTAGACAGTATATAGCATTGTTTAATACTCGTTCAAATGGTAATTTTATACAAATAAATGTGCACGACTCACAATCTCAAAAACCTAGGCACAAACTGGTTCGACCAATGGCCGCATTTCGACTCAATGAGTAGAATGATTGTTTATGGTATTAAGCCTAGGCCTAGACATGGACAACGGTCATCACATAATAATGCAGTATTACCATTTTTGCCAATTGACATGCAGTTTGAAATTTCCTGTTTTTCGGAGAATATGTACGGGAATAATATTCGATCATTAAAATTATCCGAATCATGATCTCATTAAAACAAAGTCGAGAACGAAACGAGGCCCCCACTTAAGGCGAGGCACTAGGCCGGGGCCCAGTTGGCCCATGCCTTAAGACGATTCAGATAAATATTTTTTTTTCCTTTCGGCTGAATCAACTTGGATATTTTTATCACAACAAATACACTTAATTGAAAATTGCATTGCATTCTTATCCAATTTAAATTTTTAATATAATTGAACTTCAAGTTATTAATCCTTAACTGTCCATATTTTTATTAAGTGTAGGATGAGTTTATTATTCGAATCAGGCTGTCACAATGGGAAGCATTTTCAACTACTTGTAAACAATGCATTTTATCAGATCTAATCTATTGAGAAGTATTAAAAACATGCAAAAAGCCTCTTATATAACAACAAAACAATATAATTAAGGAATTAAGTCCACACCCACAGTTTCATAGTGTAGGTGGAATTTTAATTGGTTAAGTTACAGAGGTTAAATTGATCGTTAGTCAAAAGTGTTGACTTCAGTCTAAGTTGTCAATAAACTGCTTAGTTTGAAATGGAGAGGTCGGCGTCTTCTAATAAAATAGAATGTGGTATAAATTTGATCGCTAAATATTTAAGCAACGGCGGGAGCAATCAATACAGAACTAATAAGACAGAATGTTTTATTATAACACTGTAATGTTTTAAAAAATGACAAACTATTTCACAAATCATTTAAATTTGCGCCTTTTTTTTAAAATTTCGAATCCAATCAAAATTTCTATTTCTTAATGCACATATTACATACATAAAATAAGCAATAAAAACTTATACAATACATAAAGAATGAAGAAATATGTATTGTTAAACCAAATAGTATACATACATGGTGGGGCCATTTCTGGTACAAATATAAAGGAGTTAAAATAAAAAAAAACATTGTAATCAAATTTAAAACGAAGTTTTATTTTATCTTTAAATTTAACATATTGCACTTTTTATTCAAAACGATAACCTTTTGTTTTATACGATCTATATTCTATTTAGCTTTTCGCGTGTGTACGGTCATTCTGGTGGTCGGAAAATTCTCCGACTTCAAAAATTTTCTCGTCGACAAAACAGAATTCGTCTGAGACCATTATGAGCAAAGGGTTTTCCTTTAAGGTACCTTTCTAGTGCTTTAATTCCTTTGTAAGAAATCGGCCAATTATTTTTCGATAACCTCTTGGTCTAAGATCGTTTTCTTTGCGACACATAGTTCTTTTTGTCCCATTTATCTGTTTAGCGAGAAAAATCTTCTTTCTAAAATGATTTTGACGAGATCTCACCCTGATTGCTTTGAGGAGAGCTAGGGTTTTTACCGAGCGTGGAAAATCGCATCTATTACGATCTGGAATGTTGTTGGTCTCAGAAATATTTTAATTGCTCGATAAATCAATAAATTTTTGATGCCTAAGTGTTTAAGAGCCTTGAAAACCTTATTTTATTCAGCATAACTATAATCTTTTCTAACCACTCAATTTTATCAATCGAAGACTGCGAACCTCAAAATGAAATATTTATCAAAAACTTTCCATTATCTTCAAGATTCGTTACTTTAATTAAGAGGTAAATATACCAAATAATAAAACTGCGTAATATATAATATTATTTAAACCTAACCATTTTGTCATTTATACTATTTTTTATGTGTTTTTATCAAACAGTCAATTTTTAAATTTAATATTTGTTAATCAACAACCTTAACGAGAAGGTTTAAAAATTATGCAAAATATTTTATCTGTTTTTTATTTTCTACATTTGCAAATTTTAAGTATGAATTTAAATTAATCTTTCTTTAAAATCGTGATATAATAAATTTGACCATAAGTATTCTCAGTTCACAGCATTCTAATTTCTTAAAAGCGCGGAAACTTTTATTTTTTCACTTAAAATTTTTGTGTTAAAAAAATCGCACTCTCAGAAAGAAAAGAGGTTTTTTTTAGTCTTGGGCGAATGAGGAAAAGAGATTCACATCTCACTAACGAAAGCAATTATGCTATAGATGACAATAATTATACTAGTTTTAACAACTATAATTACGAGAAAAGTGAGACTTGTTAACCTTATGTTCGGGCACTCATTATGTAACCATCTTTACAAAAAAAAAATCTAATCCAGTTGAAATTGTTTTTAGTAAAATCCAGTAATTGCATGAAGCAATGTGCTATTCCTGGGATTATATTACATACAGCAATTTAAATATCAGAATATTTGTATTAACGTAATTCTTACCGAGAAATTTAAAGTTTAATAAAGATGTATTTTTGACTTGTTTGAATAAAATTATAACTGCCCATCTCCAGCAAGGTTTTCCTCTTGAAATTCTTAACCTAGGATTTCCTTTGGTGTTATTGCAAGCTAGAGCTTCTGCCTTTCTTGCAGAAGAAATATGATATATTTAAGAGATTGATATTACAAAGTGAACTGAAATAATGAGGGTGAGTTGTTGGAAAGTAGAATGACACTAATAGTTATTCAACATTTCGTGAACTTATTTCAACCAAGTTAACATTCAGAGATCCGTAAGAAGAATACTAGTGGTCAACTACATTGGTATCTGATAGGTAAAAAACTTTTAATTATTACGGAGACTGGGGTCCTCATGTCCGCCTAACGACGAACTATATCCCATTGTATAAATTTTACAACTTTTCACCAGAGGCATAACGTATACCCCCGCAACCCTCGCACTGCGAGGGGCCCAAAGCTTGACTGACGCAAAGTACATACTTGGGCTTGGGGCTCAAAACATGATTTTGCAGGAGGGCCCTAATGTTCTCCATTACACCACTGCTGTTCACACTAATTTCTGAAATTGTCAAACTGTAATTTAAATGTATTATGCAGTTTCTGAGTATGATAAAAATTATAATATTCGCAAGCAACACCGCGTTCCTTATATTATAATGGCGTTTCAATGGAAACTTGGCGAAATATTGGCGATACAACCAAGTTTTGGCATCCTAAATAAATTTATTACAGTATCGCGAAAAACTTTTTTTATATAAAGAGAAATAGTTTAAGCAGCGTGAGAAAAAAAATTTTTTTTCGCCATTAAATAATTTGATTAATCAGCAAGATTAATAAGTCAATACAAGTTTAATCTTGCGTTTGTGATTTGTTACGGTTGCTACACCCACAAAGGCGTCGGATTTGAAAGAAGATATGATAGGAATCTTCAAAGTTACTAACTCAATTTTCAGGGTTAATGTTATAAAATTTTTAAAAAAATGCATTTTCTTGCAGGTATCCAATTAAATTATCCACAGAATAGGTAGACTATTCAGCAGTTTTGATTTCAAAATGGTTTTAGTACGGCTTGTGTCTTAGATCATGATGATGCAGCAAGCTCTGAGCCTCTTTATAAAGTAATGCGCTAATCGGAAATACATTCAGAATTATGAATTAAAGAATGAATTCATAATAGTTTATAAATTTGCAAAAATATAAAAATTACTGTTGAATAAATGAAATTTTTTTAAAACCAGTTTCAATCACTGCTGAACAAAACTATGCCCTTTCTCGAAACCGAAGGGTATTTTCATAACTTGTCTCGGTATTTCTACCTCGTGTTGGATGAGGTGAAGATCTCGCTGATCGTTGAGGCTCCCGGGGGATCCAAACACAATAGGGACTGTGAAGCTATCAAATGAGACTCGGAAGAACTACAAACTGATATTCACAATACTTCACTTTTACTAATTTAAGCAATAGAACTAAATAAGCGATATACAGACAAGACAATAAATAATAACGGTTACTTATCTGAAATGTGATGCAATCTCCGAAACTCGCCAACGAGAAATCCTCTAATATCGACTGTAAGTCAAGAATAAGTGACTATTATTCAAGAATAAGCAATTATAAATCAACCCGCACTAGCGTGGCAATATTGTTCACATAACAACTATTCTCTATCTCACTGACTGTTTATATGCTATTTAGTAATGACGTTCGTTTGCTGAGGGGAATTGTTCCAGCTTCAAGGGTCAATTTGATTGGACGAAAAAAAACAACAATCCAAGTTAGAGAAAATAGACCTAGCGTATAACCCATTATTACAAACTCTTCTGGTCTGCACATTTTAAAATTGAAATGAATCATAAATTTAGCATATTTTTAATAACGGGAAAATAAAATATTTCACGTTAAAAGTATAACAACCAGTTGAAAAGAAAAATAACCATAAGATATAAATTGCACTAAAAAAAAACGACTAATTTCTTCCTACTAATTAGTAACAAGTAATATAAAAAATAAGTCAATTCCTACTTAGGTAACAAAGAAATTTTTTTTTTATTTTAGTTACTTTTTACTAAATAGTTACAATTAATATAAATATCTACAAGGGGTGATCAAATGAAAAGGTACGAAACAACATAAAAATGAAACAGTTAAATATTTGCATATTCCGCCAAGGGAGAATGTAGCGAGACATCTCGGGATGCCATTGGAGACTCTGACTGGGATCGGATCATGCGCGGGTGCCCACATGCGCAGGAGAGAGCAAAGGCTCTTATAAAAAGCGGCGTCCAAATGATGCGAGCACAAAATTACTCGAGCACAGAAAAAGCATTAACTCCGATGTGTACTGTGAGACACTCCGACGCCTACACAGGTCCATCAAGAACAAAAGACCGGGGCTGCTCACGGATGGTGTGGTTCTGCTCCATGATAACGCGCGTCCACACGTCTCCAGAGCCACACAAATGGCACTGGACAAGTTCCAATGGGAGACGTTGGACCATCCATCCTACAGTCCGGACATGTCACCCTGCGATTTCCATGTGTTTGGTCCACTGAAGAAACACCTGAAAGGAAAGCGCTTCAACTCGGACGACGTACTCAAGGACACTGTGAAGGACTGGGTCTCGTCACAGCCACAGGAATTCTGGGAACAAGGAAAATCCTGCGGCTTGTTCATCAGTGGGATCGTTGTGCTCAGGCCTATGGTGTATATTTTGAATAAAGTCTATATTTGTACCCACCGTGTCGTTTCGTACCTTTTCATTTGATCACCCCTTGTATATACATATGACGGAATCACAATATTGTGCCAAAATAGAAAGCGATTTTCCTTTCTATATATGGTATTGGACTATCATTTTTGTTTGTTACTGTTTATTCATTCATAAATCACATTCTCAGAAATTAGGCCATCCCAGGAAGTCTATAGCGCTACAGGGACACAACGAGCGATTTTAATTTTTATGTATGGTGTTGGACTATTATTTTTATTTTTTACCATTTAGTCATCAATTAACTCTAATGAATTAATATTTGAAAAACTGTATTAACATCAAGCGTCATCCACTACAAGTTTTAAGAAATGTATTTGAACTTGAATGGATGAATAGAAAGTATTTTATTAACGATTTAAAATTTTAACAAGATATATAATATAGGGAAATTGGGAGCTATAATAGTAGGAATTGAAAAAGAAAAATTCAGTGTCTTCACGGCTTACCTTTATGATTAACACGCCGTAGACCAGATTTATATTTTTCAACAGTATTTTCATCACACGGATTAAAAAATTATACATGAAACACACAGAGAAGTTCAATTTATGTACGCATAATCTTTGCACATGATATACTTAGCAAATAAAAAATACTTAAATACGTGTACTTTATTTACTTTACTATACATACTATTTTCTGTCCACACACACGCGATATGTAAGTACTTACTACTTTTATTTACTTTTTGCGGTCATAAGCACGAATGGTCGTAAATCAAAGAGCGCGTGTAACACATAAAGTAGATAATAACTTAAATAAATATTTAGACAAACAATAAAAATAGGACTTAATTTTTAAAATGCATTATTTATTATCCCAGGTTTCAATGAATATGTTTGCTATTTATTGCATTCAGTTCCTCCTCATATTCAACATCCAGCAAATATCCTCCCTAAAAATAATTTTTGAAGTAACTCATAAAAAAACAAATGAATATCATATTTTTAAGAATTTTATATTTCTTATAAATACATTATGAAATTAAGTTTTGCGGAGTGTAAAATTTTATGGATTATTTTGTCATACGAAATTGAAGAAAGCCTTCTATGTAAAAGAATTAAGATAATATATTAAAAAAATCTATATCTCCGTTGCAAATTCTTAATTTTCAATGAAAAAGAATACGTTTCAGGTGTGACTGACTACGTTCGAAACCTTGTTTTACAAAAAAAAAAAAAAAAAAAAAAAAAAAAAAAACACATAAATGAATAATTTCTCTCTATATATATAATGTCATTTGAATTATAACACGTATATAAAGTTGTTTTAAGGACCTTTTCCAAGAAAAAAAAAATACTGAAATGCTATTTTTTGACAAAAAAGGTACAAAGAACACATTTTCAAAACATTCTTCCTTTATGAAAAATGCTTCTATTACAGTGTTGCATGCACGCAAAGGGGGGGGGGGGGGTCCTGAGGGGTCCGGACACCCCCAAAGCCCTTGAGTTTTTTTCCATTGATGATAATCCCATACATATATATAACGTAAAAAGTACTTGCAATTAGCAATTTATTTTATTAATTAATGCTAATCACTAATTCAATAATTTATTTTGTATTGTTTTTTGTTAACAAAATCGACAAAATCAGAAGAATAAATTGGTGTTGTCTAGAGGTATGATACGAGTTGGGGGACTTTCGACCATGGACTTCCCCCCTTGAAAAATTTTTGTGTGGCGCTACTGTTCTATTATAATAATATTTTGGCTTTATACATATATACAATTTTACATTATATAAACCTGAAATTTTGAAATATATAATTTAGAAATAGATTTGTTCATATCATGTTGATCTAGGTCCACGAAATTCATCATGGCAAGGGACTAGATGTACGCCTATCGTTGGCCGTAGCCTTGAGCACCATGCAGGTGACAGTACGATTTAGCTCGGTTCCACCTCAATTTTGAAGGAGAACACCCTGGGGGAGGGTCAGGGCCTCCCACCTCTCTTCCTTATCCACCAACATCACGAAAGGACTTGCGGCTCGATGGCTATTCAGAGTGCCCCCATGCTGCAAACATCATGTCTTCTCCGGGATTTAAACCCAGGCCCTACGGCACAGCAGTTAGCGTCACATACCGGATGGGCGAATTTCATATCATAATTTATCAGAGTGGAGAAATTTTAGTTTTCCCCCCCTATTAGGATTTCAATTGTGAGTTTTTCAAAAACTTAGTTTAGTCATAGCAAAATGTAGACAAAATATTATAATTATGGAAGTATTTTTCATAAAAGGAGCTTGTTTTCAAAATAGGTCATTCTTTCTATCTTTTTTGCCAAAAATTTGCATTTAAATAATTTTATGTTTGTAATAATGTTTTATTTCAATTTTATATGTAGATTCTAATTCAATTGACATTAAGTATGAAAAAAGAAGTATCCATTTATACATTTTCTTCAAAATCACGGTAAAGAACGTATTCAATCACCTACTTTAGTTTTATTCCACACACACACACACACACACACAAACAGAATATCTTGTATATATGCAATAATATGGCATCAAATAATTTTGTAGTTTATTAAAATAATTCACAAGAAAACATGTTGAAATTCGCGTCCTAACAACGAATACTCTTTTTTAGTGACCGCAACACGCAATTTCACCATTTTTTTAAAAAATAATTCCTACGAATTACATGGTTTTTAAAAATCAGGTGAAAATGATATGCTTGTTATCAAATAAAAAAATCTTTCTAATTTTGGTTTGCGGTTCATCAACAAACCAAAATACAAGTTTATTCTTCACGCGTTTACGTCTTTAAATATGCTGTGCGGTTTCACGTTGCGTTTAATTAAAGAGAAACAGTTATTTTTCTAATTGCACAGCTGCGTGAAATACAAACCACAGGACTAATTTCGCTAGAAATACTCTCTCCTCCACCCTTTTTTAAATATCTTCCTAGTTTGTTTCAGTTTTTTTTATTTCTTTTTATTTATTATTTTAAATGATAACACATGGAAACATTTCAAAAGGAGGGTTTCATTTATTTTGAATTCAGTAAATTTTCGCAAAAAAGGGGCTCAAAAGTGGTATTCTTTTAGTAAATATCGGGATAGAATCGCGTAATGTGATACAGTATACAATATTTAGTGTCAAACTGGATAAAAAATGTGCTGTAATTTAAAGGACACATATCTTCCACTAACAATTTTTCATCTGGATTTGCATTTGTACTCATTTTTATATATATTTATTTATTTTACAAAACAAACATCTTCAAAAGAAACATTTTCTGCGACGTTGGAGTAGTTCAGAGGTTTAGTCTGTTTCCAGGAACATTACGGTTCCCTGGAACTTTGATAGTTGTTCCGCAAGTGTTCACTATTAGCTTAATCAAAGCGCCAAAATTTTAGTAAAATTTTAATTTTTATTAAAGATTAAAAGACTTTGGAATATATTTTACAATTAAAAAATACTGTCAGGAATTACTTTTCTCAACAGGGAGAATCCAGACTGAATTAAAAATCCATTTTTGTATATCAGTAAAAATCAGTATTTATCACTAATAGAACAAGAACAACTGATTGAACTGTCAACAGATTCTATGTAAAAATGCATACACAAACAAGAAAAGATTTTTATTTTTTGCTTAAGAATTTAAGTGGAATATCCTTAAATTTCTGATAAAGCTTTTAAAGCCTGAATGTCCTTCGTACAACATAGTACGAAAAGTCGCTTGCAATATGTGTCGGAATAAAATTGCAATATGTGCAGAAATAAATTGGATACTGAACATAAAATACGCATACAAATAACGACAGTAAAAACCGATTTTAAAATACCGTAAAATTCGGTGTATAACGCCCACCTATATTTTCAAGCTGCATTTTTTAATTTTCAGGTATATTCGCCGTATAACGCGCACCCCCTTTTTTACGAAGAAATCTGAAACGTTAGTATACAATGCACTTATGTTTTGAAGTCATTTATTCGAGGTATTATCCCAGACTTTTGAAAATAGAGTATACTTTTAGAACTATAACTTTTTTAGTTCACAAGGCATGCCATTTCATTTAAATAAACAGTATTTCGATATGTGTGGAAATATTTTTTTAATGCTCATTTGTTTTGTTATTTTTAATGCTATCGTTTTTATACCAAGCGTATAACACACACCCTTAAATTTCGATCTCATTTTTGTGTGTTAAAAGTGCGCGTTATTCGATGGATGTTACGGTAATTAATATTGTACTTTGCCGGCTGGGTGGCGTGGTTAGTTTGTCGCTGCCTTCTACACCTAAGGTTGCGGGTTCGACCTCGGCCCAAGTAGGGAGATTTTCAGGATGCAGAAAATCGTCAGCGGACATGTCATATGATAAAACGGCATGTAAAAGATCCCTAGAGTATCTGTTTAGCTTGGTGCTCTCGGCAAAATTAAATCTTAGTACTGGTTCGCATCGTCAGAGCTCAGGTGCCTCCCTCTAGATAGGAAACTGGGCGTCAAAATTACCTGCGGCGATTGTTAACCGCCTATATAATGCCGCACTAAAAAGAGATACCAGCTTCCGGGGAATGTACTAGGTCTGCAATGGTAAAACACCAATCCGCAGCCCATTAGAAATAAAAAAAAATATTGTATTAAAAAAATTTTAATAACAAATGCAATATTTTTCTTTTTTTGTCTTTGCATAAATATGTTGATTTATTTTAAGTATCATATTAAGATATAATATATATAATATTAGGGGTATGTGTGGAAGATGGGATTCCCCCCTCTAAAACATCTTAGAGCAGTTGTCCCAGGGGTGTAGCTACCGGCGTGTCTGTCGTATCAATGAACGGGTCCCTCAGGCTTCAGGGGCCCAAACATGTGTCAACAAATAATAGTAAAATGTGAAGGGGCATCCAAGAAGACCCCTAAGAAATTTTGATACAGGGTCTGCTGAAGACTAGCTACGCCAGTGAGTCGTCCCCAACCCATCACTTACTGACCAGTATCGGTCTGTGGGTCAGATAGTACCGGGACGTACAAGGAATATTAAATTATTTTCATTTTATTTCATTCTGTGGTATATTTCTCTCAGTTTTGTGGGAATTTTTATGGAAATCACTTTAGATTCTATGTTAAATCACTTTGTATTCATTTTTTGGTTTAACTGTATTTTACTCTGAAGGCATGTTTAAATACAATTAAATTAAAATTATTAAACCAAAAGAATTTAAATTATAAACAGTCAACGTCTCCCACTCAGCGGGCCGCTGTAAAATTATCAAACGTTGACCGGTACCCGGCGATATAAAGGTTGTGGCCTTAGAATTCTAAGGGTTCTGTGAAGACAAAATGTGAAGACCACTGGAGTAGTTGAAAAGAAGGTACTACGGTATCAATACCAAAGTTAAAATTATTAGCATAAAGGGATCCATTTTCGTTTAAACTCGATCCCAGCGAGGTATTCGGTTTCTTTTTGCATAAAAAATGATGGATTCTTTATTACATTCTCATCTACAATGGTTCCGTTGTTAGTATAAGTCGACAAATATTTTGTCCTATTTATACTAGCACATGATCACAATGGAGGACCACTGACTTAAAAGATTCAATTCACGGAAGAGGGGGAGGAAGAAGGAATGTATCCAGGGGGTTATATTGTAGATAGCGGCGTAACCAATTGTGGCAACAAATGGAACTCTCAAAATGATCGTAAAGTTTTTTCCGGTAGAAATTTATGCTCATTTTGCTTTTTGTGAATCATTGAAAATAATATTTTTTCTATTTATTACTTTCACGAAATTGACAAATGTCAGGAAATATGTGAAGCTATATTTCTTCTGAACTGTACAAGCATGGTTCCTTTATCTTACAAAAGGGCTTTAAATTCTCCAATTATTTTTTAAATATTTTATTTCAGTAATTTAAATTCGTTAATAAAACAAAGAAATGTACAACAAACGCTACTTGTACTTTTTATTTTGCACTTCAATAATATGAAATAACGCAAACGATAATTTTAAATGTAATATAATAATTTTAACAGTTACAAGTACCATAAAAGTAACACGTGACCAAACCATATTAGTTTCAAATACTAAGAATGAATCACATGCTCATATCATTACAATTGATATAATTTCTTCGATTAATTAATGCAGAAATTTAGGTAAATTAGTAAAACTACTTTATTTTGTAAAAATATAATCTTTGTGATTATGATCATTATATTAACTGTAATCAATTAAAACTGGAATCCTCTAAATAACTTTCTTTATGTTCCTATAAATATAAAAAACAGGGGGGGGGGAGAAGTTTTTTTCTCATTATTAAATTTAATTAAAGTTTTTTTATTACTCGATTTTAAAAAAAAATTAACAATTTCCAGGATTCCAAGCTTGTAAGTAATTTCCTGTTATGCAATAACACACATTACCAAGTATACCGTTAATATTACTGATTAAACAAAATATTGTAATTTGCTTTCATTCTCACATATTGTCAGCTATTTTTTATTAACCGAATTACATTTTATTAAATATTCATTTACTTAATTTTTTTTTTACTGTTTAACAAAAACCAAATTTGAAATCTCGTTTAATTTTAACTCGATTTATAAAAGATGGTCCCCAAAAATCATGAAAATAATTTTAAAACGCCATTAATTTGTTTCTTCACTTTCTTTATTTCTTATTAATTATTCGGTGACTGTGTGGCTACGTTCCGAACATGATTTTGGAAAACCGTACAGATGGATAATTTTTTGATTTTTTAGTGCCAGTTGAATTAGAATATATACATATAACATTGTTTTAAGAATATTAGTACAAGAAATATAATATAAATGCATTTTTTGGCCAAAAAAGAAGAAAAAATAACACAATTTCAAAACATTCTCTTTTTATGAAAAATGCTTCTATAATAATAATATTTTACCTATATACAGCTAACATTTTTATACATGGGCTGAACGAGGATTTTTGAAATATAAAGTTTCAATCACCGGTCATTGTTTCAATTGATCGTAACTCTGAAAATAGCATGAATTTTTCACAAATATTTGTTCAACCCTGGTATAGAAGTCCCAGCTATATATAGGCAAAATATTCTTATTATAAAAATGTTTTTCGTAAAAGGAGAATGTTTTAAAAATTTGTAATTTTTTCTACATTTTTGGCCAAAAAATTACATTTAAATAATTTTTTCTTGTTATAATATTCGTAAAATAATTTTATATGTATAATCAAATTCAACTGACACTAAATATCAAAATAAAAAAATCCATAAATACGCTTTTTTAAAACCATGGTTTCGAAAGTAGCTGCCACCTTTAGGATGGGAAAATTTATTTCAGGAAATATAAAACATAAACAAAATTAAGAACTAAAAACATAAGAATATAAGAAAAATAAATAAATGTAGCAGATATGCTAATATATTTTTTACATAAAGAAAACTAAAAAATATGCAATAATAAGGAATTAATCGATTTAGCTCTATTTTTTTCCACCAAGAGAGCGCTAAATAAATATATCAATTAATTATAATTTAAGAACATATCATAATTTAATTCATTTAGTAAATATGATAATTAATTAATTAACTACAATAGATTAATTAATTAATAAAAATATTTATCATTGTCTTTTGCAAAATTAAAATATATAAGCATAGTTTTTTTTAAAAAAATGTTATTAAAAATTAGAATCGCAAACTTATAATTAAATTCTTTGATGCAGCAGAAAAAAATGAAATATGACCAGAAATAAAATATCTTACTAATAAATTAAATGTCAAAATTTTGCTTTAAATTAATTAGTTCCGATAAAATTTGTTTCAGAAACTGATTTAGAATAAGTTCAAAAATATTGCTGTAAATATTTTTATCCTTTTACTGAGGTATACATATATGTATATACATCTCAAAATATCTCTCTTAACTTAAAGTTCCTTCATCTAAAGAAATCACGTAAAAATGACATAAAGTGACAATTTATTTTTCGACTGTAAACAACTAAAAATATCGAGTTGAGTTCTCTTGACAGTTTTTACTGAAAAATGAAAAACAACGATTAAAAAAAGAATCTTTTTAAAAAAAAAGTTATTTTATATTAGAATTTTATTTTTATTATTATTTTTTAAATCACAACTGCAGCATTGTATTTATAATTTTCACACGTTTTATATACAAAATAAATAATACAATTTCGAATATTTCTTTCAATCAAAAAATCCTTTTCAAACGATTTGTAAAGAATAATTCTAAACAAAAAAAAAGAAACTTTCTTTTTGAACAGACGACATTTTTTGATTTATTATTATCATTTTTTTTTTATTTTAAGAAAATCAAAAATTTACTTACATAAATTTTTCCCCCGAAAACAAACAAAAAAAACCGGTTTCAATTGTTGAAAAACCAATCAATTCACGAAGAAAGAGAACATTCCATTGGTAAGACAAATGTCACACCTAACACCTAGACAGAGGAACATAAACAAACAGATACATATCATGGCAAGTAAATGTGACAGTCGCTAGGCTTCGGTTTTTGCTATCTTACACAGAAACTTCTCTCAACTGCGCTGAACGGTGCGTACGAAACGACTGGTACAG
The DNA here is from genome assembly GCA_019973975.1 of Trichonephila clavata. Lineage (NCBI taxonomy): Eukaryota > Metazoa > Arthropoda > Arachnida > Araneae > Nephilidae > Trichonephila > Trichonephila clavata. The sequence goes on along the minus strand of BMAO01033234.1, from coordinate 72,178 downwards.
TCATTCTACTCTATTCGGTCGCTTTTCGAACTTTTCTTTCTGTTCTTTTTTTCTGCAGGGGCGCGGGAGGGGCAGCAGACACTCGCCACAGGGTTGCCACAGAGTAATCCGAAACCGGGCGATCGCCAACTGGAATTTTAAGAGTTGTGGGTACGAGTGTGCCAGAGTACTGCTAAGGAGATAAAAGATAGCGATAAGTTTTGCTCCGATCAAGGGGCATTTTGTGCTGCTTTTCTAAAAAAAGCTTCATAGATGTATTGATATGTATTAGGAAAGTGAGCGTTCTTGTCAAATCAGAGGCTTTTTGTGGCGTGTTGGAGGGGGGAGCCGTAAAAATACCAGACGTTGCTGTCGCATGGGGTGACTTGTGTGTGGGGGAGGGTGATTGGAATAACTGGGATGGCTTACTCAGACGATTTTTTTCTCCCTTCTTTTTCCGGTGGTGTTGTGGAATCTTTTGGTTCTATTTTTGTTTTTCCAATTTGGTGCAAAATCTGTCTTGAAAAGAATTTTTTTTTTTTTTTATGAAGAAATAAATTTGCGGTGTAAAATTGTGTCCAAAATATGCTTTGCAAGGAAAAGATGAATTTTTAAAAATTATAATCTATGAAAAAATTAAATTTTTTCAAGTTATTTATCATTTTTTTCTGTTTTCGAATTGATTTTAATAAATCTGTAAAAAATTCACTTGGGTCCCACAATGCAGGAAGAATTCTTGTAAAAATATTTAATTCATTAAATTAATTTTATGAACTTAATTTAAAAAAACGAATAAAATTAATTTTAATAGAATGATTCTCCAAAGTTGAATTTCTCATCGATGTTTTGCTCCACAAAAATCCTGGTTATAAAAAAACATTGCAATAATAACTGGAATGAGGATTAGGATTTACTAAATCAGGGGCTGGGCAGCAATCAGCACCCGTAAAGGTGAGGGGGGTTCCCCCTGCCCGCTAAGACTATCAAAAATCTAAAAAGACAAAATTTTCTCTATATTTGGGTCAACATATATTTATGTGCAAAAGTTTTTCTTGCATGAAGATCAACAAGAGTAAATACAGATGAAAGTTGGCTGAGACGTTAACTCGGGGATTGTGAAGAGAATTTCAATAAGCAATTTCACTCCTAATTTTAAAAAAAATTAATGAACAATGTGATAGGGTCAGAGACGTCTTAAGGCATGGGCCAACTGGGCCCAGGGCCTCGCCCTCGGTGGGAGCCTCGTTTCGTTCTCGACGCTGTCTAAATAAGATCATGATCAGGATAATTTTAATGGTCAAGTATTATTCCCGTAAATATTCTCCGAAAAACAGGGAATTTCAAACTACATGCCAGCAGGCAAAAGTGGTCAGACTGCATTATCATATGATGACCGTTGTCCGTGTCTAGGCCTAGGCCTAATACCTTAAACAATCATTCAACTAACTCATTTAGTCGAAATGCGGCCATCGGTCGAGCCAGTTTGTGCCTAAGTTTATTGAGATTGTGAGTCGCGCGCATTCATTTGTTTCATTTGGCAATGCATGCTTTATTTACACTGTGTACTTTTAAAGATCTCAGGTAGGGCCTACTTTTGCATAGGGGCACAGAGCCTCAAAAAATCTACTCAGGGCCTCAAAGAGTCTTAAGACGTCCCTGGATAGGGTACATTTGTCCCATTAAACTGTTTCAGAATTTAATCTACTTGAAGATGTACATACAAAATTAGCACAATATAAATAAATTGAATAAAACTGCTACACTATTTTTATTTAGCTTATATTTATTGATTTCTATGGTACAATTTATACCTTTTCTGAGATGCAAAGTTAAGTAATGAATGCAATCATTTTAAAAAGGAGCAGCTTTCCTGTATCCTCCTCTTCCACAATGTGGTCCTTGAGCCAAAACAATCATCCACCCTTGTTTTAATTAAAATGCTTGTATTTTCGTCTGAGTGAGAGTAAAAAATACTGTACATATGTAAACGTTTCTGTTTGTGTAGAAAATATATGAATCATTTGAAAGATTTCCCAGAAATTATTAAAAAATAGTTGGCAATGTTTCCCAAATCCTTATTAATTATTACAAATCATCTCATTATTGCTGAAATTGGGAATGCATACTCGTTTGCATATATATATATAGTAACATAAAATGAAAAAAATACATAGCATAATAAAATTGATAATACAAAATTATATCACTAACAAAGCTAGAAGATTTAAACCAGATTTCAAGAAACACAACTTTAAATAATGATGGAAAAGTCTATTGTACAAGAATTAACTAAGCGTATGTATAACATGAAACAGAATTAGAACTTTAAAATGTAAGAAACCAGAAGAATCAATGGACTAAAATGAAGACCTATTATGATTTCTAAAGCTGTTGCTGAATTAGGACCAGCAAAATTAGGGTTAAATATATTTTATGGATCCAACCTTCCCCGTTCAGCAGAAATTTTAGATATATATATATATATTATGCGGTGGAAATGGAGCCCATAAAAAAAGTCGCACTAGAAAATATGCCAATTATTTACTAAATTTATGAGAAAGTACTTCCCTAACAAAATAAATAATTAATTTACACATGAAAACATTTTAAAAACATTTAGTTTCTCATTGTATACATGAAGTAGTTTTCAAAATACACGTACATAATTCACTGTTACTCATCGTAATCCAAAGCGCTCATCATCCTGTGAGCTTTCGTCACTTGAAGATACAATTTCAATTGATTTATTTTTTGGCATCATACAGTAAGAGATAAGTTTTTGCGACGAAGGTCGGTTTGTCAGTTGCTTGTAAATGTGACAATAACTAGATATGCGTGATCGAAGCTCTTTTTGGAATTTCATACTTCTTTCAGAATTTATATCTATTTTAAGAAAATCATTTTCCAATTTGTTCGAAAGCTGTATTCCTGCATATATTTTATCCGCTCTCAAAAAATCAGGTTCTTCTTTCCGTCTTCATAATCTATCAAATTATTGATAATGCCACTGTTATTGAAAGTTTCGTCTTCAATCAAGCTTGGACTGTTGCCACGTTGAGAGAAAGCAACTGAACGTGCATTGTCGGGAGACTGTTTACAACAAATGAACAGAGCGTCTTGAAGTGTATATATGTACATTGCAGTGGCGTAGAGTACAACTTCGCAACCCCCACCACGCGGAGGTTAGGGGGTCCTAGGACTCTAGGGGGCTCAAAGCCTGACTAAGTATGTATTTACCTAACTTATAAAATATTAAAGGCAAAACCTGACTTTTCAGGGAGGTTCTAACATTCTTCACGCCCCTGGTACATTGATAGAAAACATTACAGTGGAGCCAAAGTCATTGAAATTCATGCACCGCATAAAAAAAGATCGCACAAAACAAATCGCATAAAAAAGGACCGCACAAAACCAGGTTCTACTGCAGTCGAAAATTCCTAGTTTTTCGGAGAATACATCCGCAAATAACATTTGACCGTAAAAATTATTCGAATCATAATCTTATGAAGCCTGAGTCGTGAGCGAGATGAGGCCCCAGGCCTGGGCCCAGTTGGCCCATGCCTTAAGATGTCCCTAGCTGTAAGCTATTATTATATTAACATCAACCCTTAACAACAACTTTGCCCGGGCTCTATTGCATCTTATCATGGCCTTGCGTCACGTATACTGCGGGGTAATACCGGTATGTATGTGTGTGTGTAAAATGGTCTAACTGTGTAACAGATTCCTTTATGCAGCAGTGCCCTCTCTTGACCAGTCAGATCACCTCAGCACACATGCTAAATCTTTAGACATCCATGCTACTAAAATTTACATCTTTTATGGAATGTTTAAATTATTGATATGCAGATTTTTTAATATTTTAGGTCTTTTCAAAATTTGTCGACACTTATTATTGTTTCAGGCACTGGTTTTGGAGTTGTATAAGTTTTTTTTTTTAATTTTAAGATCTTTTTAAGCTTTGATGAGTTGTCAGCAATTTTTTGGTACTTAAGATCTGTTATATATTTAGCTATTTTTAGTATTTTAATAAATTTAAGTCTTGATGTTTTTCAAATCTTCCAATGTCAAATATCACAATTTTTTAAATTTTTAATATTTTAATTCTTTTGTACATATATATACTTCCATTTTAACCTATCAAATGCGACAGGATATATATATAACTGTCGTTATATAGATAGGTAAATTATTGCAAACAAAATCACGAGTTATGACCAATATTTTGCCTACGGCATTGGATATTTAAGTGAAAGTAGAAAGTAAAAACCACAAAATTGTTTATTATTATTTTTTAAAGTGTGTTCACGTAAATTAAACCAAGTAAGAAAAAAAAACTTGGGCAAATGGAAAAAAATATTGATTCATAGAAAATAAATAAATAAAATATATTCTTTTTACAAAAAAAAAATCTGTTGAGGAAATTTTTTAATAGTGTAAATAAACCAAAGATATTTTTCTTTTTTTCATACTACATTTAAAATTTTTTCACGAAGCTCTCAAATAAAAGAAATGAACTACCGTAAAATGCGGCGTATAACGAGCACTTTTAACACAAAAAATAAGGTCGAAATTTGCGGGTACGCGTTATACGCCGGGTATAAAAACGATAGCTTTAAAAATAAAAAGAGATTAGCATGAAAAAAAATTAGACTTCTACATATAGATCAGAATGCTGTTTATTTAAAATGAATGACATACCTTATGAGCTTGAAGGGTTATAATTCTAAATGTATGCAATTTTTTCAAAAGTCTGGGATAATCTTCGAATAAATGACTTCAAAACATAAGAGCAATGCGCAAGAAATATATCAGGCTTCTTCGTTAAAAAGAGGGTGCGCGTTATACGGTGAATATACCTAAAAATTAAAAATTGCAACTTGTGAAAGTATAGGTGAACGTTATACGCCAGATTTTACGGTATATTTAATAGAATAATTTAGATAAATATAAATTCAGGAAATGAATGTCAGAAAAAGTTAGAAGCCCACCAATACAGAATATGACATCTTGTATTGAAATCTCAAATACACGGTACGATGATTTGTATCAAAAATAAAATAATCTACATATACTTACACTAAATGACCAAGTATGCCCTATAAGTGTTTGAAGGTATTCAAGCCATTTCAATGGTTCTTCTTTATCAATATTTCCCTTTCTTTTTAGCGGACGACAATGCCAGTTCTGTTGTACACTCGTTTATTATGGTCCCTAAGAACTGACCCATTACACCAGAACTCATGATTGGAAAAAATTCAACATGGGCCATCTTTTTACATCACTATAGGTATAAAATCACAAAGAAAAAACGATCATTAGGCTGCCAATTTCAATTTAAATCTCGCTTCAAAAAAAAAAAAAAAAACACTGGTTCTGCTTGTGTGTACTTCGTGCATGTTAGTAGCAGGGGCTCGAGCTCAGAGCCTCGGCCTTGGTAGAAAGCTTCGTCTTGTTCTCGATTCGGCCTTATAAAATCCTGATCTGAATAATTTTATAATCATTAGATGTTATTCCACGACATATTCTCCAAAAAACTGGGAATTTCGAACTTGCAACAGTGGCAAAATTGCATTATTATATCGTATCTGTGTTTAGACCAGGGGTGGCCAACCTTTTTAGAAAGAGTGCCACTTTCAGATAAAAAATAATTATCCCCCCCCCTCCAACTTTTCAAACAAATGGAATGGTGAAAAAAATGTTACTTATAAGCTTGTTATTGAACTTTTACTCAAAGAGCACATTTTTAATGCAAGTTTAATTAGACGAAATTTAAAAATAATATCATTAATGAACCAAAGCACAAACTTAGATTTTATTGTTTATCAGTTCAGTAAATTTTGGACGATATTTTGATTTTGTGTGCTATGTTCATGATATAATATATTTGTTCACAAACGTAAGTTGATTCAAATCTACAACAATATCTCATGACCAAATCGTGTAAAATTGAAAAATTGCTCGCTGGTACTAATTTCCACAATTCAGTGTAGTTAATTCTATTTGCTTTTCAGTGTATTATAGTGCTGTAGACAATTATTTCAATTTGGATTTCAGGTGGGTAACAATTTACATTTTGCATAGAAATTATAAAAGGATTTGTGAAAATATCTGCATTTTTTATCCTCATGAAAATCATCAAACCTGGCACTGAAAGAATCCTGCAAAAATGGATATTAAATTTTCGGATCTATCACGGTTCGGAGCACTGTTAACTTTGGTAGAGTGTTCCTGCATTAGTGTGAAATATTTATTTTTTTTCTACAAAATTGATACAAAAAAAGGCAAAAGTTAGTCCACAAAAGATGGTTCTAATTAGGATAGTAAAAATGCAATCTTTTTTCTCTAAAATCTTAAATTTAAATTATTTTAATGTTCCATAATATTGATAAGAAAAACTAAACTACATATTAATCTTCATTCTAGAATAGCGAATATTCACTGGGCAGTTCAGTATTTTCTTCCAGATATTTTAAAATACGCCCCCTCAAATTCCAAAATCTTGCGAGTAAAAAAAGCTTTGGAAAGCAAACTCGCTCAGCAATGCAGGTGCAATTCTCCACACGATAAATTTCTACTGTAACGCATTTAAGTGTATTAATTTTTTTTTTTTTTTGTGTCTGAGACAACCCCATTTCAATAAAATTGCTAAAAAAATGGTATTTATTTTATTATCTTTTCAAATTAAAAAAAAAGTTTTTTTTTTGAAGTCATCGCGTGCCACTGTTACAACTCCGCCGTGCCACAATGTGGTGGGGTTGGCTAACCCTGGTATAGACCAAAACCTACCACCATACACCATCATTACTCAATTAGTCAGTCGAGGCGGTTTTGTACCTAGGTTTGAGAAATTGTGAGTCAAGCCCTTTTATTTGTTACGGGTTACTGTTTGTATAAGTAAACTGCGTATGCTAAGCACTGTCTATTAAAAATTGGGGGGGGGGGCTACTTTTGCATAGGGCCTTAAGAGATCTTGACGTTACTAGTTCCTAGAATAAGTTCCGAGCATATTTCATCTTAATAAATTAAGATCAAATCGTTAACTCACTCATTATGAACTAAGCCTTTACTGAATTCATTTGAAATGATCCTGAGTTCGATCTAAGCAAATCGCTCTTGTGAAAGAGCCAACAGAATGCAAACCCCTGGCTGTGTTACATACAGCTGTTAGTTTTAAAATCATCTGTAAAAATTGTTGAGAGTTATCTCTCTTCCAATCGCTGAGGTAAAGTCTTGTGTAGTGATTGATCAACAGTGCGTGCTGCCGTATATAGAAAACGAACGATTGTGATCATTGGAAATCACTTAACTGGTTTTCTCGATATTGTTCCTTTACTTTGATGCCAGCCGACTTTCCAGGCACCTGGCGATTGAATTGACTGTTAAGCATCGAGGCACTAAAAATTATCGCTGGTCCTTTCGAGTCGCTTTATTACTTTCCCATCGACTGGCGCCGCTTAGATAGTTTAAATTATTTTATCATTTATTGATATTTCCTACTATAGTCCGTTAAACAGGAGTAAAGGCTCAGTTCAAAACAGACTGCTTTTATACGCAACAGGTTTATTTTAAAAATGCTGTTGGGCATTTCCTCCCCTCCCCTTTCTTTAATCTATTCTCCGAAAGACACATACGCACATTTTGCAACGACTCGTAGTTTCGTTATCCGACTAAGTCAGTTACTGGTTTGTAGCTTAAGTTTTTGATGGAGTGAAAAATATACTTATGACACTAAATGTACAAACATATCTCATTAGCAATTGACCACCAATTCCCCTCTCCCCCTTCCTTTTAATTTTGTTAGGATATTAACATTTTGCTTCAATTCGAGTAAACCAATAAGATTTACTAGATCAATTTTAAACATTGATATCTTTGATAAATTTAAATCCTTACTTAATTTGCATGTTATGATGTTTCTATTATTAACTTTTTAACGGGTTATTTATTTCTGGTAAAGGTTTATTAAAATATTTTTGGAATTGAGATTGATTTAAAAAAAGAAATTTATTTGGTATATTAGATCAGCGGTTCTCAAACTGTGGGGTGAGCCTCCCCAGGAAGACATGATAATCTACGTGGAGGGCGCGAGCATATATCGAGAAGTTTAAAATAAAAGATTATTTAAAAAATTATAAATTTACTGATTGGAGGCAAAGAGCAGAATACATTTTGGCACAATAAAAAAAACTTACACGAATTTAATATACTTATAAAAGTATCAAAAGTGCACAATGTATTTGATAATTAATTAATCAAGACTAAATTAAGAACCAGTTTAACAAATACTTTGTAATACCTGTCGGTTCCTGCTTCCCTCTGAACCCCCTTGTCTACCCTCGGACCCGGCTAGGTGTGTGGGAAGAACTGAATAATCAGTAGACATGATTCACTCTAATTATTTTGTCACCAAAATATCAAGCAGACACAATAATGATCTAATTAAGATAACAGATCAGATGGCAGAGAGCGAAGGTGAGACTCGTTAGCCTAGGGATAATAATACGGACCCTCAACTGATTCCACGACAAGCTCAATATAACTACGTCGCGCACAAATAAGCTAAACTTCTATTTAAATACGGATCACGATACCTGTACTTTTATGAAGTCGAGTCCTACTCTCGAGTCTTTGAATGCGATCCTTATCCGGATTTAATCACCATCGATTGATTCCCTCTTAGAAATCTTCAATTGATAAACTCCGATTGAACTTAATCATTTCACGATCCTTCACTCACCAACTAACTCCTAAAACTCACGAAAACAGAATTTATATAATATTCTTAATTTGCATAATCATGCTTTCTTCACTCGATTAAAGTTGATTGAATTAAATATTTTTCTTAAAGAGTCCTCAAGGGGTTAGTAGAGCCGCGTATAGATCCGTCACAACTTTAGTTGGGAGAATGGTAATATTATACGAAATACTTTTGTTTTCAATGTAGAAAATTCATCATCCACCCCCGCCCAAAATTCAGTGAGGGATTAATTACTAAATTACCTTTTAATTTCGACACTTGACGTAAAATCTATAAAAATTTCCTCTTCGGCAGTTGGGAGCCTTTCTGTATCAAGGTACCTCTGTACTTGGTAACTTCTTCAACTAAAAATTATTTTGCAATTTGTTCCCATTTAAAAAATTAACAACGGAAAGTAATATGATATTTATCTTGTTACTTGAAAATAACTTACTTAAAACGTCTATTACTTAAAAGCAACGTATACAAAATTTGATTTTTATCTTAATAATTTACACGATTTATAATTAAGGTCGTTTTGTAGATTAAACATCAAAGTACATTATTATTGCATGCTATACATTGTTATTGTATAAGGAGAGGGCGGGGGGCGATGTGAAAATTATGATTAAAAATTGGGTCGCACATACTCAAATTTTCGGAAGCGCTGTATTAGATTAAATTAATTTGATTTTTGACGATTTTTTATAGTGATAATTATACTTACCGCCACCCATTGGGGCTAAAACAAAAGTAGGAAACTTAATGATTTCTATTTATTTTTGTGTTATATTTCTAAAATATATTTTGTAAGTACTAAAAACGTGGAAAAAGAATTGTTATACTATTGCTTTTTTTATTCATAAATGATGAATTACAATTTATTTTCCATGAAATTTTAAAAATAATTATTGCATATAATTCCTCAAAATAAATTGAGAATAACTAGCTTTTCCTTTTAAAATTATTTAATTTAAAATTGTTTTTAATATAAATTATTTAATAAAAATATTTAATGTAATCAAAATGAAATATGTAAAAAAGATCAATTCATACTTTAATTCCTATTAATTTAAAAAACTCCATTGTTTGCTTTTTATTTTCGTTTCAATTCGCTTACGTTTTGAACAATGTTAAATTATACTTACGTTATACTAGAATATTGAACTGTGTTCTCAACTTGATATAAAAACTTGCTTAAAAATCTAACAAACAATTATAATTTTAATAAAACATTAAAATTATGATTAAGATAACTATGCCACCGACTTTTCATTTAAATGTTTCTCTGTTTTTTAATCGAAATGTAATGACCAATGAAAAAAAAACTAATTTAAAAGTATCAAACAAGTACAATAACTTATTACTACAGTTTAAAACTATGTCCAGTCAGACATTTTAATTTTTGTAAACCAGACTGCGATTATTTTGTTCAAGATATCTTCAATAGAAACCGCCAAATTAAAACTATTTATGCTTCTAATTTAATTTTTAACAATCTGAAATCTTATTTCCAAATGTAATGTTGATAAATAAGCAGTAGGCGTTTTGAAAATTTTATTTAAATTACATCACTTAAAACTTATTTTTGAAATGTTCCGAAACGCCCACTAGAAAACGTGTTTAATTGTAAAAACATGTGAAGAAAGAAGATGAAAATTAGCATAGTTAGATTTCAAAATTCGTTCACAATGAAAGAAAAGTTTGTTTCACAATACGGCTGTCATGTTTCAGTGAAATGCATGTAGTTATGATTAGGAAATATATTCTCAATATATAGTCCTTGTTAAAGAATGTAATAACACAAATAATAAGCAGAAATTGTTAAAAAGTTTAAATTATTTATAATATTTAACGGCTTATATTTCAGAACTTTTATTAATTTTGGCATGTTTAACATTTGTTCCTGCTTGTACCAGAATAGGATTTAAGAATTCATGTTCTAAAATAGGGTTTCTTTTTTACAAATGTATAAATTAAAAAAGAAACAAAAGGGAGAAATCAAAGAATTCTATAGAGAAAAGCCGTTGAACTGAATAATGTGTTGTGTGCGTGAGTGCGTAATTTTTCTTTAAGACTTTAAATAGTATAATACACAGTATATAAAAAGTTTGTGTTAATATAAATGTGACACCTGAATTAACTAGTAATGTGTATTTTCAAAAATACATTTATAATCATGAGAAAGTTCTCTAATATTTCTCTTAAATTGAAATATTTTTTACTATTTTGTGTTGATTCTTGTATTATTTTAATCTATATCTAACTCAGGAATAATAATATATAAGACTGAAAGCAGTTTCAAATTCTTTAAAATTTAAAAACAAGTATGGAATCGTTATTTTTGTCTTTAATTTCTTCCTGGCATGTTTTAGAACCAAACGATTTTGGTATTCTGATAATTGCTCATGTGATTATATTTGTAATTCTTTTTATTTCTTCAAGTATTATTTTTCTTCCATGAAAAATCTCTACATACTTTCAAAAATATGATTAATAATACGTAATATAAAACAAACTTTATGCAAATTCAATGCAAAATAAACGACTAAACCGAATAAGATTATATTTGTGCAAAAACACAGGGTAAATACACACACAGGGTTATATGGTGTAAACGATATTCTCGTCTTGCTTTTTGGATCTGAAAAAATTTCGAAGTGAAAGCTGAAAATATCAGTCCAAGCGCATTATTTTAGTGCTGTGGTAAGACATTATAGTCACTATAAAAACAACTTAAAATGTGTTGATTATTTTTATCCGATCTTTTTCTCTGAAATATTTACACATACTTCGAGATAAAAGCAACCGCTTTTATTTTCTTAGCCCATTTCTTTTGTTGTATATGTAAGGAAACATAGAAATCAAATCTCTCAAATTTGTTGCATCTTCATGAAATTCGGCAGGAATAATCTTTAATGTGCTTTTACATCGTTTGTGGCCAACTTTCTTTTTTAAAAATATTCATACCTTTTTCAGGTACTGAAAGTTTCATATTCATATTAACCTTCGAAAGTTACGGTACAATTAGTCTTTTTAAAGTTCATTATTAAAAAAAATGAAAATAAAGATAAATTTGATTTATATATAAATGATTAAAAGTAACTCATGTAAGAAATCTTATGAAATGAATATACCCACCACACACATAAATTCTTTTAAAGAAATTGTTACTTATATAGCCCCTTTAAAGGAAACTAAATATCTCAATTTTATAATTTATGTGGAAATTTTTTATGTTTGTTGATCAACAATTGTTGGCACAAACATGAAAGTTGTTAGTTATGTCTGTCGCTTGCCAAAGTTGCAATAGTGAATAGTCGGCTTGATGGAAGTGGAGTTTTACAAGCTATGCTACTAAAGTTTCAATACAGGGTGTCCGGGTTTAAAGTATCCAAAAGTTATGTATGAAATATCCTTGCTCGATGTGTCACTCCATATGCGGAATTGTGATGAATTGAGGATGAATTTATTCTTATAAAAGATAAAGCCTGGCGATCTCACCAAGCTAGGGTTACTTATTAATATCTTGAAGAACAAGGTGGGGAGCAAATAGAATGGCCAGCTCAATGTCCGGCCCTTAATCCGATACAGCCCCTTTGGGACTACCTCGCGGTTGCCTTAAACCTCCTCAGGGATCATCAAATAAGCTTTATCAAGGGTTAAAACAAATGTATTGTTTCCTATTCTAGCCTATAACTTAAAGCTGTAATATTGATTTTGATCCCTGCAATGCGTTGCAAGTAGAAATAGACCCATTTATAAAATTTTTATCACAAAATATACGATTTTTTAAGAAATCAAGCAGCAAACTTTACTAAAAAAATGTAATTAGTTATGTTTTTATGATTATATTCTAATGTTCAGGGATTTTTATTATTTTGCCCTATATTTAGAATACAGTAAATTCCTTACATTTTTAAATAATGTTGTGGTTTTACAAGCAAGTTGTCTGTTGAGAAATCAATGGAAGAACAATAAATTCAATATGTAATTTCTCTTTTAGCAGAATATTTAATAATATCTTCTGAATTCGAAAGGAATGATTTCAGAAACCAAATAAGAATCTAAGAATAAAATCTTTAGCAACGCAGGACTGATGAATAGTCGAGCACTCATAATTCTTAATTTCCTTGATTACTCATAGAAAAAGTGAGATTATAACGAAGATAATAAGAAAAAAATTAGTCCTTCATTTTTTTCCCTCTTCAAAAATGCAAAATGAAAAAATGGGACAACACAAAAACACGTCACTAAATGAGTGTTCAGAAAATGATCCTTCATCTTTTGTATTTGATTTAATTACTGATACATGCTTTCTTGAAGCAAACATCTACGTCTCAAAAACTTAACAAGTTTTTCATTCTTTTGGCATTTCGACACTTAATTCATTTCATCTGTCGTTATTTTTTTTGTCTTTACACATACATAGAAAATGAAAAGAACTTATTAATATTTTTATTAATGAATATTAAATGGGGTCACGAGAGTGTTTTAATTCTAATTAAAGTGTGCGGCTCTAAGACAAAAACACGCCAAAAAGAAACATAATGAAATTTTGGATGCTAATACTTATACTTTTCAATTCGTCATGAAAATAGTTATGTTTCAATGGCTAATGAATGAATAGGCCACAACTTGTAATTGGGATATCAAAATTAATTTTCAATCACAAGCCATTTTCAGTGGTGTAACGGAGAATATTAGGGCCCCAAGCCAAAATACGTACTTAGTGTCAGTTAAGCTTTGGGCCCCTTAGAGCCCCTGGGCTCCCCCGCAATGCGGGGGTGTACGTTGCGCCACACACTGGCCATTTTCCAACAAATAAAATTCACAAAATGCGTATTATACGTCATTATTATGTCACTCGTTCTAAAGCTTAAAATTTGTTTCGTTGAATATTTGTTAAAAAAATATTAAGCTTTCTAAAAGTTAAAACACATTCCTTGATTTTTGTTTCCCTTGCTGACTTTGGAAGGGACTCTCTAGGATAAGAATAATGTTGACTATAAGCCTTTTATAAACGAAGGTAGTTATTAAATATTTATAAAAATACACTGTTTATTTATGTATTAATTATTTTTTCAACTTATTTATATCTTTGCTAAAATGTTTTTTTTAAATAAATAAAAACAAAAACAAATAATAAGGTCAGCAAGGGGTAAAACAATTTATGACATTAAAATTGGGAAAACAAACGACAAAGATGTATCTTGTACATTCAAAATCTCTTTTGCACTCTGTTGAACATGAATTTCTCAAAATTTGATTTTTACTCTTAAGATATTAAACCCTTTATTAAATTATCAAACTGTGTTTAAGTGAAGTCATGCTCTCAAATTCCTTGCTGTATGAGGTTTTCCTACAATTACTTGAATTTATAATAGTACGAAAAATTTTTATGCAGGATTTTTTTTTATTATACAGTTTAATAAAACCTTGCTTGTATCTACAGAGTGTTACTGAATTCGATCGACACACTCAAAGGGTAATAGTAGGCAGCATGGGGGCGACAAATCACTATAGAACATGAAATTGCAAACCAAGTTAGTCGGAGCAATTCGCAAAAACATTCATGAAGGGTATGATGTCGAATGGAATGAAAAGGGGTTATATGAAGTAAGGAATACATTTATTAGACGAAAGGCATGTTTACAATACAAACAATACATCACAGCTCGGTGTCAGAAATGCAACGAACAAGTTATTGTCACACGAAGTTGCAGCCGGTTAGGTCATAACACAGACGAAACCGATGGACGCGTTCAAACAAATCCAGTAGGCTGGCGATGTCAGGAATATCGAAGAAGCGATGCCGATTCGTACCATGAGATTCTCAATTGCAGTCACCGACGTCTCAGAAGAAGAAATCCAAGGGATTGAAGTCCGGGGAGTGTGGAGGTCAAGCAACAGATTCACCGCGTCCAATCCACCTCCCGGGATATTTATCATGAATGTAGTTACCACCACAATAAAAAAATTTGATGGGGCCCATCATACATGAACCACACGTTTTGCTGCGCAGTGGCCAGTATTCCCTGCAGCAACTCCGGGAGAAGTGGGAAATTTACATACTTGCTGGTTTCTTCAACCCTACCACAGCATTCGTTTGGCCATCCTCCTCGTCCTCTAATATTATCAGGATTTTCACCGACTAAACGTGTTTTGCGTCCCCATGTTCTATGGTGATTTGTCGTCCCCATACTGTCGACTAACACCCGTCTGAAACAGTCGGTCGAATTCGGCAACACCCTGTATATCTAGCGAATATTCCCCGTTTAAATTTTAAACAAACTATAAAACAATTTATAAGCAATTAACAACGCATTTATAAACAAATAAAATACTAACAACAAATAAAAAGAATCACACTATTAATAGAAAAGATATTTAAAAGATCTGGATGCATGTAAACGAAAGAAACGCGTACTTGTGCATATTAATCAACAAAAAAATATTCCCAGAATCCAGTGATGCATACAGATAATTATTATTGTTATAAGAAACTAAGATTAGTTTTCCTGTTATTCAGACAAAAAAAAAAAACATTTACAAAAAGGATATTTTAAATTAAATTTTTTTATACCTAATTTGTCAACAATAGCAAATTCCAGTACGGTATTCTTTCATTTTATATTAATATTGCAAATAAATATTTGTAAGTTGCAAAAGAATTAAGAAAGAAAGACATAATTGCTTTTGGTTGCTTCAAAGGAATGAAACAGCAAAAGTTAAGGAAATAATTGCCGATTTAAATCTGAAGTGGGCCACTTTCTTCGAAAACTGGTGATTTCCTTTCAAGTCATTTCAACAATATATTTATTAGCCCTTCAGCATGTCATAAAATTCAAAATGTGTTTTTGTCGCTGCTTTTGGAGGCTTAAATGTGTTTCTTGTCCATTTCATGAGTACTTTCGAACTTATGCAAGCGAGTGAGTGAATATTAACGTCGCACTGATTAGCAACACGAGGGCTTTTGGTGACGGTCCGCGTAATTTAGAACCATGGTCAAATGACGCGGGCGACACCTGAGCTGGCACCTCCCTCTTCTAAGTACCACACCAACGGGTGGACGTTTGAGCTCTCGACAGATTTAACGTGCATCGCTCCCCTACACGGCGGATCTTTAGTGGTACTGGGATCGAACTCATGACACGCTAGCCATGATCCGATGCCTAGACCACTTGGCCACGCGGCCATCTTATGTAAGCGAATAAGTAAACGTTGCGGATAATCCCTTCGAATGTCTTCCCATATGCCGGAATTTTTGCCAACAGTTCTTTTCCTGCTTTACAAATCCTAACACCTTCACCTATTCTCAACAAAAATATTTTATTAATGGTAAAATATTTATACAGAAATAACTGTCTTAAGCTAATCAAAAAAATATATTAATGTACACACATATACAGGTAAATGTTTTCAATAGTTAATTATACAGAAGGAAAAAAAAGAAGAAAGAGAAATGGTTTTTTAGTACTCGTAATTTTTAAACAATACACAGTTGGAAAAGTCTGAGGAGTCTCAAATGTCTATGCAAAGAGCTACATGCGGTCCGGGTGTCACGGTCTACCGACCCTGCCATAAGCCAATAAAGGATTTTAAACTGAAGAGATTATTCTTGCATTGTAATAAATTAAACAACTTCCTCTTTGACATAACCGTAGGGTGCATGGAAGGAGTAAAAGAACTTCCATTTTGACACCCCCTTTTCCTGTTCTTGATTATCCGAATGGTATTAATGGAAAAAAAATTTCCAATTCAAGGGCATTATTTCCTTTTTTGAATTTGATTCTCCCCTCCCCTTTCTTTCTGCTTATTTTAGTACCTCATATTCGATTTACACGTATTATATGCAATATATCATAATTTGAGAGAGAGCTTTGAAATTAGGAAGGAAGCATGGTTAGTACATCTAGATATGTCTCCATATTTGGATCGAATTAATGTTGACAGAGGCTCAAAACCTGCATTTTGTCAAGATATCAAGCAAAAATTTGTCAACCAAAAGCTACAGATTCTTGTAATTAATAGTGGTAGCTTTAGTGTGACATGTAACCTTTTTCCATTTCCTACTATTAGCTCACTCTCTCCTTATATTAATATGTGTATCTTGAGTACAAATTTTCAATCGTTAGTGAAATACTTTCTATTCCTCCAATCAAGTTCATCCAAAAATTTCTATTCATCCAAAAAATTTTTTACTGTAGCGGATGACACTTGATGTTTATACAGTTTTTCCAAATATTAATTCATAAATTACCGGTTAATTAATTACATTAATTACCGCTTTTCGACGCCAACTTAGATTCGTCTCCATTGTTGTAACAATGTAACTGTTAAAACAATTACAAAAGTTGGCGTCGAAAACCGGTTTTTCAGCCAAACCGGGTGGGCATTGTTACAACAATGCAGACAAATCATGCTCTTTTTCAATTCATCTCTCCCTATATATATATGGTGTTCAAATTTTCAACCGTTAATAAAACATTTTCTATTCATCCATTCAAAGTAGGAATCGACTTAAAAAACTTTTTTTTATGTTACTTGTTAAAAAATTATTTCTTGATGGAAAAGTGGAAGTATTAAATCATATGCCGAAATTATGCTACTCTAGATCCTATTTTTGTTACATTTACAACTAATATATTCTTCTGCATCATTTGTAGAGAACAGGTGTATTACCTCAATGCGAAATATATGTTAGATTTAATTTTCGCATTAATTCATTTGTTATCATTAATTGTTTATTCTTTTTCTGTATGTCTTTTGTGAAAGCTACAAAAAAGTTGCATTGCAATGCAAACAAATTGATCCTGAAGGGGAAAAAACAGAGAAAATGCAGTAAAGTTGAAAGATGACTTCTTAAAAGGTTTTTCAAGCAAAAAAGTGATTCATACTCGTGTAAAATGAGGTAAAAAAAAAACTATATTTTGTCCTAGAATGGTGAAATGATTATATTGAAATTACAAATTTACGTAACACTAATTGAAGAAATGTGGTAATAAGATTAGATTTTTCATTACATTTATAAATATTACTGATTAATTAAAGTAATGAATGATGATTCTTACATCGAAATGTTTGCTATATTAGTTATTTAAATTATACGTGCGAATTATTCATTTATTTAATAGCTGATTCATGTAAAGTACAATTGAAGGTTGCGAAATTGTTGTCGAGCTTGTTAGTGAGTGATTGATATTCGTTTTTCTAACATTAATTATTGCGTTTGCTGTTAAATACATGAACTTTTCAATCTAGAATGGTGAACAACACATTATTTGCTCTTATTATTTAAGTATTTACTTTAGAAGATCGGTTTTAAAGTCAAAAATAACGAAAAATTAACATTATAATTCTATCTAAATTAATTTAATGTCAATAACATTTTCATTTTTAGAAGGATAAGAAACCTTGAAAAATAGACTAAAATTATTTTTCTTTTAATGCAATTAAGTTAGTATTATTTATAGAAAGTGCTGCAAACAAAATTAACTTACATTTCTTTAACAAAGAGAGGGATTGCATTTAAGGTAAATTTCCTCACTGTCTATTGGGGGGCTTTCATTCAAGTTAAATTTATATCAACTAGTGGCGCACACAAGGACGGGGTCCACGGGTCCCCTCCCCCAAAGCCCTTGATTTTTTTAGATGGATTATAATCCTATATATATACAGTAGAACGTCGTTTATCCGAATCAATTGGGACCGAACACCGTTCGGATACGCGATTGTTCGGATAACCGAAAACCGAATGCGATCCATGCAGTATATGATACTGGACATTATACAAATATTAAAAATCATCACATGCGGGAAACGGGTTTGAAGAGAAAGCAAAATAGGTGCAAAATGTCGCAATTTTACCTTGATTGGGGAAAATAATCACTTATTTTTTGCTGCACCATTGTACACCTTCGTTTTTTCAATGCAAGGTCTGATTCTCTTGAGCAGCAGTAGTTGAGTAGGACAGCACTTTGATTGTTGTTCGTACCACTCCATAGCTGTCTCTAACGCAGAAAAACGAGTCAGCATTTGCTACTTTCGTTATTGTTGTCCTCGTCTTCATCCGTTTCATCGTCAATAGGGTCGGATTCTTCTTGCACGGAAGTCACAATCTCGTCATCATTTAGCATTTGAAATCCACAGTCTTCTGCATCGCATGCCATCCAGGTTTCTACATCAACAAAACTCAACAAAAGAGCACGTATACACCCCCTCACTTGGAAACAAACTTACCTAATATTCCGCGCAGATGTTAACAAAATCACACAGCTGAAATTCCCCCAATATCCCTCACCTTGGGTTTTCCCATCACTTTTAGCCTCCCAGGAAACAAATGTTGAGCATTGCACTGTTCGAAAACGGATCCGGACTTTGGTTCGGATATTTGACGCTCCGGATAATAAACGTTTGGATAAACGACGTTCTACTGTAGTACGTACAATTCAATTAAATATTTGTTATTTTTATGCTAATTATTTATTCAATAATTAATATTTACTATTTTTTGTTCCCGGAAATCAAATAAATAAATCAAAAGAAAATGTTGGGCGGCGTATTGAGGCATTATACGAGAGTGGTGGACTTCCGACCCTGGACCCCTCCCACTTCTTGAAAAATTCCTGTGTACGCTACTGATATCAACAACATAAAAAGTAAAACGCAGAGAGCTATAATTGGCTACTTAATTATGAGAATTAATTTTAATTAGTTACCCTTGTACTTAACATAATTTGAATTTTTTATTTGTAATCAATTCCGTGTAGAATAATTAATGTGTTATATTACGAATAGTTAATGCCAAGTGGTAGCGTATTGCGCTTCCACACCATATGTCCGGCGTTCTATCCTCGGTCTGGGCAAGGTCGACTCAGCCTTTCATCCTTTTAGTGTGTCGATAAATGAGTTACCAAGCTTGCTTGGGGACTAAACACTGGGGATCTCGCTTCAGACTTATCACCTGATCGGGAAATCTGCTCATGCACCTTCAGCGTTTATTGGTCACATATACTGAGATGGGCACAGTAGGCCTTGGCTTTAATGGGCTATTGCGCCACTGAGTTTAGTTTATTACGAATAATACTAGACAATACCGGTCAGTTTACAGCATATATTTAAAATATGTCGTGCGCAGTGGTAGCATTATTATTAAATATTAAAAAAAGTATTTCAGAAAAATAATCAAACTTTCATTTTAAAAAGTAACAGAAGGTAGAATTTTAACATTTTCGAATTCTATGCATTTTTGCTGATAATGTATTTCAATATATGTTAACTAAGATACAAGAGAGCACACGAAGAAAGTTCATTTAATGATGTCAAAAATCAATGGAAAAAATAGATTTTTTAACTAATTTGGAAGAACCTATTATTTTCAACCGACATTGTAGAAATTTGTTTCTTTTCCATCGTGCTATAACATTACAAACAATTTTTACTTCAACAGAATACCTTTGTGTATTTTCACTAACTATTATTTCTTACGCTAGATTAAACAAAGACAAAATATCTATCTCTCGAGTCTTTTTGTGTATGTTTGAAAAATTTAGTTATTACCTTAAACATTATTTAATGAGTTTTGATTACCATTTCCTCAACAAAACGAAGGAGAAAAAGGTTTTAAAAAAAAGAAGGCGAAATGTAATGATGTACCAATTATTTTAAAAATCCCAACATTCGAATTTTTTTGCAAAAAAAAAATTGGGTTCTAAATATTAACAGTTTGGATTAAAACAGTATGAAGTATAATATAACATCAACTAACAACAAGTTAAAAATACACTTTTTTGTGTATTTCAATTCAATTCATCAAAATTTATGAACGAAAATTTATTTTAAGAGGCAAATATTTAATTTCCTTTTCTAAGCATAACATTATAACAAGCTACTACTTATATATAACAAGCCGATTTATTATAATTTAATACTTTTTCGTGTTAAAATTTTGTATTGTCAGGCATTGCAGCATCGTTAAAAATGTATTGATTTAAACAGTAGTAAATGGGACGATAAAATAAGCTGTTTTTTTTTATTTGATAACTAGTTGGAGCACCGAATGTTCACATGGGTGAATTTTTAAAATCAAACTCAAAAATCCGCCTAGCAAGCATAATATTTTCATATGAACAATTAATAAAATGATATCCAAAAAACTCCATGAAATCAGAAGCAAAGATAGACCATGATGTCTTGTGACCTAATATGCACCAGAGCACATCACAAGGAAATGTATTCTCGAGAAAAAAGAGCAAAAGCTTGCTCACTGATTCAATAGTGTTACAATTTATGTAAATCCACTAATTGATATTTTCTCCATTCTTTTTTTTTTAAAGTCCAAATGTTCACACTACATACATCATATCGTTTTGATCGATTGATTTCTGAATGGGATGATATAAAAATAAAATATTGATATTTCTTAGAGTATTTTTCAAAAAAAAAGTGAAAATTCGGGTAATTAATTTTCATGTCCAAGACAAAAAAATCATTCTTCTTAAAAACACTTAGATCTTAAAGATGGTGCAAGAATCGTAATTCTCCGACGTTTTATTAAAACAGCTAGATTGCAAAGTATACGAAGAATCACTTCTTTGGATTTCAAAATTCAGAAATAAATTTTTAAAAAATCATTTTGAGGCGCACATAATTATGCTTAGATTATCAAAATATATGCTAATTTGAGCTTATCAATTTTCCTGCATATCGATCATTCCTACTTTACATTCCACCGATACGTTTGCCAAAATACATACATTCAGAGTACAAAAATCAAAATCTGATATTTTTTCTCAAATAGTTTTCTCATCTAGAAAAATGTACGGAATTTGGAACTTATTCTTCAACACCAGGGGAAAGCGATTGTCAACAGGTTATCCATCCCTATCTAGGACGACGGTGAGCCCATCGAACAAAAGAATATTACAGCTTAGGGTTTACGACAAAGACATCTTGACATGTTCTCGGAATGAAATTCGAACAAAAACTGAGCTTCGCAATACAGCGTAAGTAGTTTGAAGATCAAGATACCTGCATGGACCCAAATGGTGACCTCAGATAAGATATTGATAAACAATTTTCTGCGATAAAGGTACCTGATAAGCTGATAATGTAGCTTTTGGCATAATAACTACCTTATCACATTCTGACATTGGTTCAAAGTAATTTTTAAAAATCAAAATAAATAATTATTCATATATATATGCTACTGTAAATAACGAAAATCCGTTATTACGCTACGCGTACTTACTAATAAAAACGCGAAGTATCAAAGAGCATTCGTAATTTCACGTTCTTGCTGGTGAAAACTGATTCTCACTACGAAATTTAGGAAATATATGAAGAAAAACTTTATTTCTAAAGTTTACTGTTATTTTTAGTTGGATTTTTTTTTATAAATAAAAGAATCACAGAAAATTGACTCAATTTTTGTTGCTTACCTATACATTAAATCAGAATGTTTGACATAGTAAGCAAAAATTTAAACTGACATACTGTTTCACAAACCGACAGAAAGAGGGTGTTTTTACTAGTAAGTACATGTAATAACGGATTTCGGCTATATTTATGGTTACTATACTTATATTACCATACATATATGGAGCTTTCACACTTCTGGAAAGGCTTTTTATATCATACTACTTATTCATTTCTATTTTTTAGTCATTATCGACTTTCCATGTTTCTTCCCTAAATTAAAATGAAAACATTTGGGAATTGCTATTTATCACAGGAATAAGTTCAAATTTGATAAATTATAAAATAGATTAGAGTTATAACATTTTCAATAAATTCAACTCATTTACATAAAGAAAATTACCTGAAATCTAGTTTTTATAATTTATCCATCATTTTTTAATTCCTAATTATTTGAAAATTTATCATTTTCTTTTAGATTTTTTAATACTAAATAACAAACAATATGTTTTTATGAAAAAAATATCACAAATAATTTTAATGCATTTGAATCATTCACATTAATAGAACATATTTGTAATGGGGCAAATTACTTGAAACATAGATCTTGAGGGACAAAGATCTAAATGCAAAATATCCCACGCAGCATCAAAAGTTTATAACTGTAATATGGAATATTTCTTCGAATACTGTTTGCAAAGTATACACTATGAAAATTTGTATGATGAATGACCAAAAATTAATGCAAATCGCGATAGCCGAGTAATAACAGTCGCGAATTCGTGACCGGCATTATCGAGTCACTGAAGGCCTGTTGTGTAGAAGGGCTGATGCATGTTAAATCTGTTGAGGCTATGAGTCCTCACGTTGGTGTGATAAAGAAGTTTGGAGTGTGTGGTGAAAGTTTGGGTATCGTTCTCATCACTTTCTGAGTAAAATGATGAGAACGATTCCGAGGTCAATCATCAATAGGTCTCAAGTTACCTTAGAGGGTGACGCTAAAAAAAAATACCGGTTGATTCAAAATTAGAGTGGTCAATTTTAAAAGCATATTTCTACGAATGGAAATTTTTTATCGCTTTGTTGCCAGTTATATTTTAAAAATGAAGCATTTAAATTACCAATCTAACCATTTTTATTAGCAGGAGTAAATTATGGCTACGAAATTAGATCCTCAAACCCGAAATGAAATTTTGCAGCTTTTGAAAGATGTTTGCTCAAATTCTGTAGTAAATAAAGCATTTACGAATCAGAAAAGACATTTTGCTAATGGGTTACAACTCAAACTTCGAAAAGAAATAAAATTTGGCTGACAAACAAAAGTTCCAGGGAAAAAACGTGGACAAAAGTAAGTCCTCGGGGAAAAAGAAAAAAAGAAGCGGAAAAGACTTATCTTTGTAGAAAATCCTCTGCCTCAAAGAACTTTAGCAAAGGAACTACAGGTATTGCAATCAGCAATTTGTCGTAATATAAAAAAAAATTGGCTATTAAATAAATTATAGTTTAAAAAACTAAAAAACACGCTTTTATAGGGAATCGAACTAAAAAGTAAAAAAATAATTCCTAATATAAGAATAAAATGATTAAAGAGAAAATTAATGTCATTGAGGTAAGAGCGTGGGGTGCTATATATTAATTGTTATAATTTCTTACTAGTTCTACTCCGAAATGCTGAGTTAGTGAAAAAATGTATTACAAAGCACCCCACGCTTTTATCCCAATGACATTAATTTTTAATTTTCTCGTTAATCATTTTATTCTTATATTAGGAATTATTTTTTACTTTTTAGTTCAATTCACTATAAAAGCGTGTTTTTTAGTTTTTTAAACTATAATTTATTTTTCATTTTTTAGTTCGATCTACATTAAAAGCGTGTTTTTTTTTTTAGTTTTTCAAACTATCATTTACTCATTGTTGAATTTATTCTTGAGTTTGGTATTTGGAGCCTGCGAAGGGGAATTAAGTACTGCTGGAATTAGTCTTGCTCTTCAATGGATATTATTTAATGGGTCTGAAGGGTATCTATTCTCTCCGTTTAAGGGGCCTCGGATCAGTCCCGTATCGTTATATTTCAAAAATTCCCTCTCCGTAGATGCAGGCCAAATCAAAGTGTTTTAAGAAGAAATATTAAGCGTCAATCGTATTATCACCTTTTAAACGTATTGCTATAATATTAATTCGTATCATCACTTCTAAAAGTATTGCTTTGTAAAAATAAAAAAATATTTAACAGTTAGAACATAAATTACTTTTTTCCCATGCATGAGTCTATTTATTTATTTCCATTTTCAGAAAAACTAGACAATTGTTTATATTATGGTAAGAAATAGCCGACGCACCCAATCTACCCTTGCTCATATAAATAATACTTTTTTGTTTATTTTATTTCTAAGCCACAAGTGTGTATTCGTTTTAGGGGTTGCACCTTAATCTTTTAGTCACTAAATCTGGAATTAGTCGCCAAATCTTGAAATGGTATATGGAATTAGTCGCCAAATCTGAAAATGGTATATGCAATAAGTTGCCAAATCTGGAAGTGGTATATGGAATTAGTCGCCAAATCAGGATATCGTTGTTCCTGATCAGAAAAATGGAACAAAATTATGAAATTATTGTATTGTCATCGGTCCTTGACAAGTGTGCAAAATTTCGAATTAATCTCACCTTTTAAAGTGGGTAAAGATCCCGTTACATGCAAGTGAATCTTATAAAAGCGTGTTAAAAAGGGAATAAATCAGCCTGTCTTCAAATGTCTGTCAAAGCCGGAAAAAACGGAAAAAAACGTTCTAGTGTGGCCTCTTTATTAATGTTACGCAAAGGTACCTACAAAGCATGGATAGCTTCGGATGAAACACTGTTTCATCTGTCATTCACAACTCGTAAAACGAAGATACAATATTTCACGCAAAAGAACGTCACAAAGACGTAGCTGTTTTGTAAAAAACAAGTTGACCGTAAGGTGTTATGGTATGATTGGAAATGTCCTCCCAAGGCCTAACAAAATCATTTTTTGTAGAACCAAAAGCTAAAATTGATGATAAATACTATCAGAATAAAGTTTTTAAACACTTGATCAAAAAAAGGTAAACGTGTTTACCCTCAAGGAAACTTTGTTTTTCACCAATATTCTGCATCAAATCATACTGCAAAACCAACTATACAATGGCTGAAAGATAGAAAAATGAGTTATCTTCCTCCTGAGAAATGGCTACCACCATCTCCTGACTATGTTTCTTACGATTATTTTTTATGCGAATACTTAAAAAAAACAATTGAGCAGAGCAGACTTAAAGTAAGAACACTCCAAGGGCTTCAAAAAGCAGTCAAAGAGAAAGTTGGAAAAATATCCCCCCCCCCCAAATAATCAAAAAGATCTTTTGGCTTGGCCAAAACGTTTACGCAAAGTGTACTATGCTGAAGGAAACCACATTGAAAATTTCATGTAAATAACTTAATTCGATAAAAATTTATAATGCTCTGAAATGGTCAAATTTTTTAATCAACCGGTAAAATTAAAACCTGCACATGTTAAGTAGGATATAAGGGAGCAAACCTGCAAAGTGGGAAATATATGTGTCATTATTTTTGCCAGGAAAAATCATTGCGAAATTTTTTGTTCATGTTTCAGAGGACACGTGTAACAGCAGAGAATAAAGGGCGCTTTAAACGAAGGTAGTTCCAAGATACAGACCAATATTACGAAGGGCTGATTGGATTGAGAAGCGTAAGTCTGTCCCTACATCAAATCTCAGCTGACATCCACCTAGACGTTTTTACGGTTCAAATATAACAAATCTGAATACTACAGTAGTTAGAGCGACGTCAGTATGGGTGGATTGACGCATTCATCAAAAAGCAGTGGTAGCCCTTCAAGAAACTACTGCTACTATTTTTAGCATGTGAAAGACAGACAGGTTTCCATACCGACCATAACCCTTAGCCGTAAGTTAGTTGTTGGTGGCCTATTCTCATGGCGCCTCTAGGAACATTGTCATAAACCCTGCACCACAAGTCTTCCTTTGCAATAGTGCCGCGCTAGTGACGTGGACGACGGAATGGCACAAGATAGTTGTAATGTTGTGATCCCCCAAGTTTGCTTAACTACTAGGTAGAGAGAGGGAACACACAGCTTTAATAATAATAATTAAAAAACATTACTTTTTATTTTTAAATAGATAACGCCAAATTTTTACACACGGTCTGTTACATTTGTATACCATATATTTGCAAATCTAGTTGTCCTAAAATGGGTATCGTTGACGGTTTGGCACTTTTTCATGGGAATGCAACTGGATTGTAATGCTGTCACTCCATTGAAGTAGTCAAGCTAAAATTCTAATGGGTCCCCTCGCAGAGTCCGGCTACCCAACAGCCCTTTCGCTGGAGCGAATATTAAGACCAGTTCGCTGATCTCCCGAGTGCGCCTCCCCAGCAACCTCTTTCACTCCTATCACCAAAGATCCTCGTCACCTTCCGTACCGACCCTTTAAACACTCCGGGAGGACCTCTTTCAGGTCCTCAATAATTTCTGGCTGGCGAGCGTTGCGGGTCTGCACCCGGCACCCTCTGTCTTGGTTCCAACTGTCATTTGTTCCCTCGGAACAAAAGTCTGTCGCGACTAAGATCATCTATGTCGCCGTACCCAGTAAATCATATAGAGGATCTATCAATCGACCTGTCACTTTGACACTGGGAATACACTTTTTGGCATTTTTTCCTCACAAAAAGGTCGACACTCCTTTCTTATATATCGCTGTGACGAAAAAGGAGTGGTAACATCAAACAAGTTCTAGAATCGGCTCAACACCTGTTTCACCCCCGGGAATGAGAGAAGAATACGTGGTCCTCTTTGAAGAATACAATGACCCATCTGACCATTTTGCTCACCCGTGGGCTTCAAAAAGGACAAATGGGGTAGCAAAACGTCTGTCTAATGAGGAGACGGTACATAGTGTTCTCATAGAAAAAAAAATCCGATTATGTCTGTCCAATGATAGTCGCCGTGAACATATGTGGCGCTTACATGGGGACAAGCCCGATATTGTAGCATCTGTGGAACGCCTCATCACGATTTGTGGCTTCATCGCATACGACAAATGATCTGTGGATCATATTCAAGGCACTATGAAAGCTTAATGATACGTGGATGATGTGCTGCGGCTGGTGGCACTGTTTTTCCTCCAGAGAAGGATAGGGCTGTCCAAAGGTCTTTAACAGCAGGATAATGACCAACCGCACATTGCATACATCAACCAACATGCTCTGCAAGATGATTCCCTGATCACCATTCTCCCCCGCTAATTGAACTCATATTGGACACCGCTTGACAGCCCTGTCACCGCCACATTCAGAAGAGGAACTGTGGCAAAGGTTTGTAGTAGGACACCATCTGTACTCTCATTGACTCTATATTTAGATGTATTGTTCCATGTTTCGCCGTCCGTAGTGAACTTATAACCTAATGAGCTGACATTGTTCACGCTGTGTTACGAGTATCATTTCAAAAAAAAAATATCGCTTATTGTTCGTTGCTGTCTCTATTTGTTGACTTTCTTCACTTTTTAGCATTGCATTTTCAACGCTACGTAGATACAAAAATACACAAGCAGTTAATACAAACACGTGCAAAATAGTTAATGCAAACGCAAACAAGTTATGAGTATACAAAAATACATAATTAGTTAATCGTATCTTTATCGACTGAATCGGAAAATGAAGCCCGCGTTTATAAAATAATTTTAAAAAAAAAACACTCTGGCATCGTGAAGAACGCGAGGAAACCCTTAATAACCATTTATTCGACCGATGGCACATTAAATGGTTTAGTAATTTTAAAACATGTAAACTCACGCACTATCTTGTGACGACAAACCTCTGTCAAAATACATCATTATAACATCCCATTAAAGAATTAAAAAAAAAACCATTAAAATTTCTGTCAAGGTAATTGATGCTTTCAAAAGTTATTCCGTAGATTTGAAATACAATTAATGAAAATAAATGAGGGTATTATAATTTAGTGCTCTCTTTATCTTTTAGAGAAATCTGCCTTCCTCCTAAAGACCACAAATGGAATTATATTAAACGTTTTCTTTAAAAATCACGTGGCATCATTTTTTTCAAGAGATCTTCAAAACGTTTCATGTTTTTCTTTTCTAACTCAACTTTTTATTTAATGTGCTGAGGTGAAAAAACTCGCCAAACCGTTCCGAAGCCATTTTCTTGACGTTAAATTTGCGGACACGCTTAGCATGTTTTATATTAGGATTTTCCATCAAACTCGGGAAACAGCTGTAGAAATAACTGACTTAACTGTTTCTGAACAAAGTAAAAGCATTGTAATTCTTAACGTAAGTGGTGCACTCGCCAAAATTATAGTACACTGTTGTTGGCGTGTTCTTCCCGAAGGGAAGGATTGAAAGTTGCCAGAGCTTGAAACAAGTTGGACTTCTACACGATAGATGGCAACACCACTTATCTCCACCACCCCAATTTAGGCATGCCCGCTGGAGGGGAGGAAAATATTCTCCAGCATCCTGAAGTCATGGTTTCTGCTGCGACCATCTACAAGACTTTCGGATCCATTGATATAACGAGCATGTACTCTGTGTGTACTCAGAGGGTATTTGGTGGCATCGAATCCAGGCCCTCTGGTCTGGAGTCCGATGCTTTAACCACTAAGCTACCCAACGCCTAGTGGTATTACTTTACTATATTCTTCTATTTGAAATTGATAGGTCTCAGAAAGCAAAATGATTAGAAGTATGTTGTTTCTGTCATTGTCTGGCTTTTCAGAAATTTAGTGCAAAATGTAGTGATAATCTATCGAATTTCTCCTCTCTCAAATTGAAAACAAATTTTTAAATATTTTTCTAAGCAAATATAGATTTTTTAAATTCTAAAATATCTTAATATTCGGTACTTTTCCATTGTGCTGGCGCAAATATTATTGGCGACAAGACATAATAAATTTTCATCTAATTTTTTTTTTTTACTTTTCATCTAATTTTTTTATAATTTTCCTTCCATTCAATTTCAAACATTCCATTAGGCGTCGGTTGTATCAATTTTGGCAACTTTATCGGCTGTGCAAGTGGAATGGAAAAGTGCTAATATATTTTTTAAAGTTTTAAAATAAGGCTTTAATATTCTTAAAATAAGGCTAAAGATTCGCACAGTTCTTTTACCCGGAATTATATCGAGTCTTTGACAAGTCAGAAAATTAAAGTTTTTAATTTTGTTTCACAACTTGAATCATTAGATTTTATCTTAGAGTGCTTAAATTACAGTTTTTCAAAATGTAATGGCTTATTTCTAATATACGAATATATTAATTGTGTATTAATGTTATATTTTGAAGCTGGACGAAGGCTGTAGGCGACAAGCTTTGTAACTTGGAACCACGGTCAGGTGACGATTTTATTTCGTACTCCCCTTTCCAAACTTCCACATGCCAGCATGAGGACTTTGAGCTTCGAGATTTAACGTGAATCAACCCTTATGCACTGTGGTTCTTTAGGAACGGCATTAAGATTCAACTGAAGTAATGGCAACAACGAGTTCGCGATCATAACCACTTTTTTTTACCGTGATTGGCCCCATAATCACGTGATACTGAAGTTACATAATTGGAAAAGGATTCAGTAAATTTGAATAGTGATCAAGTAACAAGAATGAGATCCGAGTAAGAAATTAGTTTCCCAAATCACATCATTTGAAGATTTTTAAAATCTCACTAGGGGAGGGTACGACTAAGGAAATTCATTTGGGGACGAGACTGTGTTATGGTAGTACTCCTTTAGGGTGTTCAACACTCAATGTAATAGCACAGAAAGGCCAGTCACTTCGGAGGAGTGAGTGAATTAACGTGCACGATTAGCAACAGAGGCTGGCGACGGTCAGTAATTGAACCATGTCAAGTGACGCGGATGACACTGAGCTGGCACCCCCCTCCTAACTACCACGCCACACAACCAGTCACTTCAGAGAAAATAGCCTTCGAAATTCATACTAAGCTTTTATAAAAGTTTTAATTACCTCCAGCGACGCAGTGGCATAGGTGTAGCGTATCTGAATACCACGCGGTCGGTCAAGGTTCAAATCGCGCGATCGGTTTTTTTTCCCAATTCATTTAATTTTTTTTTATAATTAAATAAAACATTTTTAAAAAGACTTATTAAATAATTTGTATAATTATTAAATACTTAAATTAATAATAAATTATACACATATTATTTTAATATATTATTTATAAAATAATATAATATATATATATATTTATAATATATATTGTATTTCATATTATAAAACTACACTGCTGGCCACATAAAATGCAACACCAAGGAACAGAGATATCACAGCGAAATTTATTTGGCAGATAACATGTTGTACAAAGATCAAATGATTAAAATTACAGCCTCTAGTGACGAGTGGATGATGACAAAATCAGTAGTTAGTGTAGCCGCCATTGTTGGCTATAACCGCTGCCACACGTCTCGACATAGAATCAAAGAGGCTTTGGATGTATCCTTGAGGTACAGCAGTCCATGTTCCAGTCATAGCCAAAGTTGATCTGATGTAGAGGCGGATGGTGTATCCTGGGCCAGTCGTTGTGCAAGCATGGACCACACGTTTTCGATTGGCGATAGATCGGGAGAACAAGAAGGCCAAGGAAGCAACTCAATCTGATGGATAAAGAACTCTTGAACATTGCGTGTCACGTGTAGTCGCGCGTTATCCTGTTGGAATATAACTGATGGTAAGTGCTGAATGTATGGGAGGACCACGGGCTTCAACACTTCAGAGATGTAGAGCTGGCAGTTCAGTGTACCGGCAATGCGTACTAGAAGGGAGCGGAAGTGAAATCCAATACCCCCCCAAACCATGATACCGGATGCAGGACCAATGTGGCGATGCATAACGCAACAGTTCAGCAGCCTCTCACCACGGTGTCTCCAAGTTCTAATCCGACCGTCGTGATGTTGCAGGCAGAAGAGAGATTCGTCAGTAAACACAATA
The DNA here is from genome assembly GCA_019973975.1 of Trichonephila clavata. NCBI lineage: Eukaryota > Metazoa > Arthropoda > Arachnida > Araneae > Nephilidae > Trichonephila > Trichonephila clavata. The sequence goes on along the minus strand of BMAO01033234.1, from coordinate 41,021 downwards.
TCATCTTTTGTTCATGTCCACCGTTCATCGCACCATTGACGACGCAAACGTCTATTGTTTCCAGTCAAGGGTAAACGAAGCAATGGACGCCTTATGGACATTCCACTCAGTTGAAAATGGCGTCGAATGGTACGAGCCGGCGTAACAGATTGATTCTGTCGTGCTATGGTTGCGCGACCCATCACTGCTATGTGCACAATCCGCCAGTCATCACGGGCAGTGGTGCAACGAGGTGGGTGCGATCGGCCCCTTCGGTCCGACGTTTTCACCTGCATCCAGCGATGACAGACCCGCATTCAGTTGCTTGGTTTCATCCAAAACGTTGACCAATTTCTCCGAAGGATAATCATCCGTAATCCCTATAAGCTACTATTCTTCCTCGGTCGAATTCAGAAACTTGCTCAAAAGACGATCGATGTCTTCCATGAGGCATAGGTAAACAGCATGCGCAAGGGAAAAAAAAACCCGCACGAAAATTTTTTTTTCGTATTTCAAGTCGCCAATCTGTTCTTTTCCTACATAGCACTTGCGAGATAGGTCTGGGACGCTACGGTCACCCGTGATGTGCATTTGCACTATAATGCTAATGATTTGCATATTTCATCACTGCCAATGCATGATGTAAATTTCACATGGTTTGCATGCTTCCTTTAGGATGTTGCATTTTGTGTGGCCAGCAGTGTATTTGCAACTAATCTATACAAATAAATAAAATTGAAGTGTCTGTTTGTAATTTCAAATTAGCAGCTGTTTACTAAATGCATTTAAAGGTATATACAGACGTATATCAAAAACCAATTTTTAAAATTTTTGTCAGTCTGTCTGTTCCGGCTAATCTCGAAAACGACTGGTACGATTTTAAAAATTCTTTCACCAGTTGGAAAGCTACATTGTCAGCGAGTAACATAAGGCATAGTTTATCTCCATATTCCTACGGGAACGGAAACTATGCGGGTAAAAACATGGGACGTTGCTTACTCCCCGCCAAGTTGGCACAAAACTATGCATTTGGTCAATAATGGAAATTTTTCTCACATTTGTAACAAATAACTAAAACATAGTGTAATTTAGCATCTTTACAAAAAGCAATTTTTAAATGATTTTTTATTAAACGTCTAACGTTTATTACGTTACGTTTGTTAAATGTCAAACTCAAACTTTGAGAAATTTCGCTAAGTTGGCTAAGAAATTCTCTATTCCGACAATCCCAGATATTTTAATGCAAATTTTCTCCCACTTTAGTTTTAGCGAATTGCGCGCGTGATATTGAAAAAAAAATCCTATGGTAATATTAATTGACAGTTCCATAAAAAGTTTTGATTTATCGAATATTTATTACTTTGAATTTTTTTTAAACCTAATTATACAATATTCATATTTTGCACAAAATTTTTCACTTATACTGAACCTAAATATCTTACATAGAGGTATTACTTTGAAGATATACTAGATATTACTATGGAGGAAGCCATACAATGTCACTCGCCGAATAAAATTAGGGAGCTTTACGCAATACTTATTTCATCTTCGGTCTTTCTAATCCTCATACCTTTTAGAATAAGTAGAAAGACTAAATGGCGGAAGATATTTTGCGACGATTGCAGCAAGTACAAGCAAATATGCCTTTCAACGAAACGCAATAAAGGTTTTCAGAATGGTTGGGAAGAAGATACATGATTTTGGAATGATTAGTCCTAGACGTGTCGACGGAAATAGCTACGATAATGAAATTGCTTGAGAATTAAACTACGATTTTACTGCATTGCAACATCAAGTAACAGAATTTGTTCCTCAATTAACCCCAGAACAAAGTCACGCTTTCGAACAAGTGTTACGCAAAATAGAATCCAAAAGTGGTGCACTCTTTTTTTCTCGACGCTCCTGGAGGAACCGGAAAAACGTTTTTGCTAAACTTATGATTAATTGACCATCAGAAAAACCCAGAAGATAGCAGTTGCTGTTGCTTCTTCCGGTATAGCCGTGACATTACTGACCAACGGTCGGACTGCACATTCCGTTTTAAAATTATCGCTTAATCTTGCATTTGAAGATTCACTCATCTGAAATTTCAGAAAAAATAGTTCTCAAGGCAGGATGCTTCCACATGTAAGCTTTTAGTGTGGGATGAAAGTACGATGCCCCGCAAGAAAGCTGCTATAGAAGCGTTAAATCGGACTCTTCAGGATTTACGAGATAGTACAGATATTATAGGAGGAATGGTAGCTTTATTATATAATGGTTGGTGAATTTTGAAAAAATCTCCCTGTAATTCAGAGGGGGTACACCGGCAGATGAAATCAGTCTATATTAAATCATCAAGCTTATGGGCAAAAGTTGAAAAATTCAGTCTGAAAACGAATATGAGAGTGCATCTTCATAATGACGTAGATTGGGAACATTATGCAGAGACGCAATTGAAAATCGGTTATGGATGTTTGGACGCAAATGCTGGAGGTTATATTTTTCTTCCAGAGAAGAAAATGATGTAAATCTTATTGCTCAAATTTACCCGGGCATGCAACAAAATTTAAATTGGGATCAATGGTTGCGCGCAAGATCAATATTGGCGCCTAACAATGACATTGTCCATAAAATCAACATTGAAAATTTAAACGACGTGCGGGGGAGGAGGAAAATGAAGAAATATTTATCAATGAATACAATCATGGATAAAGAACAAAGTACTTCATACCCCACGGTGCTCTTAAATTCACTTTAACTTTCGGGTGTACCTCACATAAACTTCAATTAAAACTAAATGTACCAGTTATACTTATGCAAAATCTCGATGCTCCTCGACTATGTAAAGGAACGAGGCTTTGGATCACAAAACTGATGCAGAATATACTTGGTACCAATATTTTAACATATGTCATGAAAAGGGATAGTGTTATCATACCTCGAATTCCAAGTATCCCCACTGACCTACCGTTTCAACTCAAACGATTTCAATATCCCCAGTTTTAATGTTGCTATTAACAAAGCTAACATTTCAGGTAGCAGGGGTGCATTTGGAAAAGCAATGTTTTTCCCATGGTCAACTATATGTAGCCTGATCGGTGTGTCCAATGCCCAAATCTTCACATATTTGCAACTGACGGAAGGACATATAATATGATATGCAGTAGCATCTTAGCATAATATTCTGCTTTGCGCTCTTTTAAAGAGGAATTATATATTAAACGTGGATACTTTCGATTTTTAAAAATATGAATAGTTTAAGTTATTGAATTTCTGTTGTAATTATTATAATAAATTACGTTTTCAGTTTTTTTAAAATTAAGCTCAATTTTAGAATTTTATTGGTTCTAGTCAAGCAATAAAAAAATTACGATATTATATGATTTACTTTGTAATGATAATGATTACGACTTTGACAGTTATTTAAAGACATCAAAGCGAGCGGAGCCGCGGGTAAAAGCTAGTTTTTATATAAGATATCTAATATCCATTATAATACATTTTATAATAAATATTATTTATTAGTAATATTATAATATATTTATAAAATATAATATAAATATTTATATAATTACAGTAATTATTTAAGCTTTTTAATATACAAAATAATTTCATAAAATATTATTTAATAAACCTTTTTTTAAAAAGATTTATTTAATTGTAAAAATAATTAAATGAAATAGAAAACAAATAAATAAAACATCAATTCGATCGCGCGTCTCGAACACTATTCGTCCGCGTAGAAAACAGGTACGTTACACCTATATCACTGCGTCGCTGGGGGTAATTAAAACCTAATTGTATAAAAGCTAAGTATGAATTTCGTAGGCTATTTTCTCCGAATTGTCTGCCCATTCAACGATATTACACTGAGAGTTGAACACCCTAAGGGAGTACTACTATTATACAAAATCTCGTTCCCAAATGAATTTCCTTAGTCGTGCCCTCCCCTTGTCAGTTGAACTTGAAGTAGATTAATCCACGTTAAGGATTTGGGTACAATTGAATCCACCTTTTTTACATGAAGTTTAACAGCTGGTTAACTTCACTATCAGATTTTATAGTGACTTCATCAAAAAATCACCGAAAGCTTAATTGAATGCTCACTTTAAAAGTATTTTTTCTTCTTTATTTCTGATTAAGAATTTATGAAAAGAGGTAAAAAGAAGAAAAAGCAGAGAAAATATAGTTAACATAAGTAAAAATTTACGTTCCACGAAAAATTATGTATGTTTTGTCAGGAATTATGTGTATTTTGTCAGGAATTTAATTTTTTTTTAAAATAAAAACTAAAGTCTAGAAATTTTTTTTATTTACATAATATTTCTTTTGTGTTATAATACAAAGGTATAAAAACAATACTTACTAGTTAGGTATAATTTCTGGCAGAATTTAATAAATAGAGTAGTCAAATAGAAAAAAATTGTGAAGTATTTTTTTTCTTCAAAAATATATTTTTTAAATACATTATACAACCATATATTCTGCAGCAGATATTTTCTCCTTCATTTGTGCTTCAAAACTATTAAATTATATTTAACAAGAAGAAGAAGAAAAAAATGCAGCCATCCATTCACTGAAGATTTTATAACTATCAATAACACTATGCTAACAATTTAAAAAATGCTTAAATAAAAAAAGACTTGAAGTTGCAAAAGTTAAAGAACATAGAATCCCCCCCCCCCTAAATAAATATACGAGTGTACAATACAAATAATTTCCGAAAAATTATATATTTAGGCCCTGAAGAAATTGTACAGAAAAAATTCCACAATATTTTCTCGTTTACTAAAAAGGAATCAATTTAAAAAAAAAAAACTTAAAATACTATGCAAAATGTTCATACAATAAAAGATTGATTGGTCAGGCTAAGGATCGTATTTTGTTACGACAAAAATTATCGACAATTTATAAAAACATCATCGACGTACATCTGTAATTTAGACACAAGGTTATTTAAATTCAAGAAAGAAAGAGAAAAGACGGGAATAAAATAGTGAAGGATTTGAACATCTCTAAAAGGTAAAGGGGGAGGGGAATAACCCATGTTTACTAAAAAAATATGAACCATATTAGAAAAATCCCTTGGGCATCTCGGGATCTAATCCATGACGTATCTGTTGTTCCAAATCCCCTTGGAGCAGGAAAGCCTACACCAAGTCCATTTGACCTTCCGCATAAGAATGTCACACAAACCAGGTCTTGATCTCCAAATAATGCAAACATAAAAACTTACAGCCTCGGCAGATTTAATCCTGCATCAGCCCAGCTGCACTACGGAGTTTTAGCCGCATCAAGACTAGAACTCGCTCGAAACAACGCCAGTCACGAGTTCGCGACCATGACCACTGGATTAATGAGCAGTGTGCAATGAGTCTGTTTCGTAAAAGCTATCGTCAAGATGTATATTTTTATTCCTGCAAACCTTTTATAATATATATAGACTACGGATTTCAAATATTTTTTTCCCAAAAAGTATGTTCCATTTTCCAAAAATTACTTTCGTTTAAGCCAGTACATTGCGTTGGGTATCAATGGGCTCAATTCATGTAACGTCATAATCACATGATAATGATAACCATGTGTTTTTAGCCAATCAGTTCAAAAACTTATGTGACGTCATAGTCACGATAAAAGCAATTCTGTGTTTCCTGCTAAAATCAGTTCATGTGCTTCGTTATTGCCAACTTTTGATTTTTTTAAGAAACTTTCTCTTTAAAAGTACAGCTTTGTCAACAACAATAGCACACAAAGGTGCACAAAATGAATTTTATTTAAAATTTTTTGCATAAAATAAGATTTTTTTCTTAATTTAAAATTTTTTTGAAGAAATTTCTTTTATAACAGTGGAACATAATTACCCAATTATGAAATTTGTTCTAAGTTTTACAAACAGAACAACAAGTACAATCAGTTTGATGCCTGTTTTGAATTCAATGGAAAACACATGTTTGTCTTTATCATATAATCGTCATGAATTGAGCCCATTGCCATTTGAAAAGCAAAATTAAATCAAATAAAAATATTTTCATAAATAAAAAAATTGAATTTTCTTTTTTAAAACCATATTCAGATTAAAATAGATCTTACAATTTATAAGTCAATCCTTTACACACACACATTACATAGTTATATTACTTCCTGTAAGTTTATGTTTTTTTTTTCTGTTTCCATGGCAATGATTAAAAATAATTTGAATCTCTTTATGAATCAGTTTAATCGTTCATTTCGTTACACTTATCTAATCACGCCATTCACCAAGATGTTACGCTGAATAGAACGACCGAAACTAAGAGATTAGAATCTTTACGAATCATTCACTTGATGGATGAACGCTTGGGATGGATTGCAGTGTCATGATCCATAATATCATTATCCTTTAAAAATCCGCCCACAGTATGTAATTTTGTATAAGACTAACTATGGATGACATATTTTAGGAAATCTGAACCTTTAATATAGTAGTAAATAGTAGAACCTTTGATATGCATGGTTAATGAACTAAATTATCATTTTTTTCAAAAAAGGAAAGTAAATGGAAATTTGTTGAATAATTTATTAAGGAAAGTTAGCATATTGAAAACATCAAATGATTCCATTTTACCAAATATATTGACAAAATGGTGATTAATTCAATAACAGTCATCAACTGATTATATCAGCATTTAAATTTCTTTTTTAAAAAATCAAGTGCTTGCTGTTCTAAATCAGAGGTACTCCAAACTTTTTATGCTTTCTTACTGGATTCATTTTCAAATTAAAAAAAAAAAAAAAACTCGATACTTACTTGAAAATATATTTCATTCAAATGAAAAGCATGTAAATTTATGAATAACAAATTTGCAAAATATTTTTTATCAAAGTTTATCTCAATGATTCAGTGCCGGTTTATCCATCGAGCGCTTGGGGCAGGCACAGTGGCATAACGTACACCCCCATATCGCGGCGGGGCAGGGTTCTAGGGGCTCAAAGCCTGACTGCCGCAAAGTGCCTACCCTTTGTAAAATCCTACTTGGGGGCCCAAAACCTGACTTTGCAGGGGGGCCCAAATGTTCTCCATTATGCCACTGGGTGGGCACCCAGGCCTGGATGGGTCCAGATAAGCTGAACTTAACCAGATTTTCTGGTAATAAATTTCAAGGGGGCCAGTAGATCTTTTGTGCCTAGGGCCCAAAATGAGGTTGAAATCAGTACTGCAATGATCAACAAAATGCAGAAAAAAGCATGGTATATAAGATTTGCTGAAACTAAAAATTTTTGGTATAGACCATAGTACTAATACAATTTTATAATATATTTTCACCTCCTTTTTTTGGTCACAAAGACTGCCAATTTGAAACGATTGTCAAACATCTATTTTATTTAATTCTTACATAAATCATATTTTAAGCTTATTATTCATTATTTTTATTTCAATATTCACATTAAATATAATGATAAGAGTAAATGTTTATTTATGAATAAAAATCTTTTAATTTTTCTCCAAAAATAATTATATTATAAAAAGTTTACATGTTTATAGAAATAACCACGGTCAACACAAATAATTAAATATAAAGTAACAATTTTAACAAAAATTCTATGAATAATATTTGAAAAAATTTTAAACAAAATCAAAACATTGCATTAAAAAAATACTAAAAAATATATTAAAAAAATAACAAATAAAATATATACTTTATCATTGCTAACTGTATATTTATACACATTAATTTTATTATGACCACCTGAGCTTTATGCAAATAAGCTATTGTATCACAGTTTTGTTGCTAGAGGTCTAGGTGATGAGTATTAAGAGAGCCGAATACTTGAGACAGAGTGCAGGAGAATTGTTTGTGAATACATGAGTAAAAATGAGATGAGGCAGATTTTGCATGTGAGATGACAGTAGGAGGTTGGGTGAGTGTTTATTAACGTCATGCTGTAAAGCAACATAAGGGCTATTGCCCACTGACCTCGTAATTTTGAGCCATGGTCAAGTGATAAGGATGACACCTGAAAGTAGGAGCTTTGATGCGCAAAACAAGTATTACATAAACCGCTATATCTATGGAATTATCACAAGTAGCTGTAGTGAAAATGTGGATTGTCAGGCAAAAAAGACTAGATCGAAACAAGCAAATTGTAGTCATCACCAAATGGGAAATGATTAGAAGAAACAGAGAATTTTTCAAATTGTAAGTAAAAGTATAATAAGAGTGCAGCAGATCTTAATTAAGAGTGATTTATCCTAATAGCAAGGGATATTTTTTAAATAATATGTTCCGCGACAGTGTTGGTATTAGGAGAATGATGCTTGAGGTCAAACATGAAGTCTGGTTTTATAAAGATAATGGAGATTTCCATTTGTAGAATGGGCTCTCAGAATCCCTAGATCTCAATGCTATAAAACAATGATTCTCTACTATTGTGGCACCAAGTTTTTTAAAAAATATTAATCATGCTGTAAATCTATAACCAAATTAATCGGCCTTTTTACAGAGATAAAATAAGAGCATTCATAATATATTTAACTTATCCTTCTGCAGATAGACAAGAGCCCATCACAGAAGTCAAACTTACTAGATTGTGTGCTCCACCTAATTTGAAATTCAACTACTTTATTCAAATCCATTGCATACCTTTAAAGATTTTTATTTAATAAATTACCAATTTAAAAGAATTTTAAATAATTGTTGTAACTGTTTAAAATAGTAGAAAGAAAAATGAATAATAAATAAAGAAAATTTAATAAATGAAGATTTATAAAATATATCTAATATAAGAGGTCGTTTAGCACATTTTGAATGTTTGAAAACCTATAATTAATTTTACTCAATAAAATTTTTGTAGCCTTTGTCATACACATATTATTTTATTCAACATTGAAAATTATTATCATAAACTCTTTTACATAGTGTATTATAGATAAGTAAAATTCTTTTAAACTTATTTTATTGATAGTGTGCCGTCACATTTTGAAATTGTTAAAGTGTACCGAATCAAAAAGAAGGTTGAGAATCACTGTTATAAAGCATTTATGTGACAAAATGGAAAGAACTCTCTGATATACGAGATCCACAACTCTCCAATTTCATACTATTGGAAAGTGCTATTCTTTAAGCAAGGTCTCTCAGATATTACAAATAACCTATCAACATGTCCTAGAGTCTACACAAGAAATCAATACTATATTAAAGGCAAAAGATGGCCCAAAGATACATTGACAAATTAGCTTGCCAATAATAATTGACAACTCAGTATGTGTCTGTGTGTATATATTCATGCCAGTGGTGAAAAGTACACCCTCACTTTGTGAGGGGGGGGGCGCAGGGACACGGAGGGGCCCAAAGCTTGACCAACGCTAAGTACGTATTTGGGCTCAGGGCCAAAACTTGAGCTTACAGGGGGCCTTAATATTCTCCATTATTATTCTCCACTGATTTATGTACATTGCATATACATATAAAGATAAATATTTTCATATAAAGAAAAACATTAAATAAATAAATTTTTTAAGCAAATAAAGTCCAATAAATTACAGATGGATTTTAGAAGTAAGAAACATGAATTTACAAAAACTTATAAATGAGAAAATTAAGTAAAATGTAAATCAAATGACATCGAAACTTACATAAAAGAAAACAAGAAATTCAAATAATTTGGAATACAGTAAATAATTTTAAGAATGAGCAATTACTACAGGAATGATTTTGTAAAATTAACTCAACTTCATTCATTTTACAATCTTCTACTGCAGAGTTTGATGCACATTGAATTTTAGTATTTCCAGGTAATTTCAAGTTCCTGAAGTAATGTATGATTTTCAACTTTAATCACCAAAATGGGCTAAAAAAATAATACATAATTTTGAAAAACATTACCATCATTGAAAAATTTCTAATCTGCATGCTAAACATATAAAATAAATAGTTTTTAACAAAATAATGTATCTCCCAGTAATTCAAAATACATGGTTATTTAATAGCAAGATTTATTAAAATTATATGTATAAAATTTTAAATTATTGCAGAAAAAATTACTTGTGTACTTTATTTTTACATCCCTAAAAACATTTATTTTTACTAGTAAATAACACTTACAAAATTCTTTAAATAAAAACAAATTTAAAAGGGGAAAAACTATTTAATTTTTAAGTAAATTTTATTCATATTTAAAATGAGTTAAATTTAACAAACCTTTCGATATTCAAAGGATCCTGACTTCCCATTTATAGTTACTGAGTCAGGACCTTTGAAAAGTCCATATACCTTAATTTCATTTAAATTCATTGTAGTATCATATCCTTTTTTATTCACAGTGCTGTTAAAACGATCCTAAAAATACAAGTGAAAAGTTTCATAAAAAAACATACATTTGATGCAAACCGTCATTTTTTTTTATAATTTAAATTAAAATTTTAAGGAAGATATATTTTTTTTAACATTCCTTGATACACTAATAAAATTCTTAAGTAAATGAACAAAAATATCATGCTTGTAGAAATTTTTAAATATTCACAAGCAGTAAAAATTTATAGCTGATTTAAACATTTCTTGCACAAAACTGTTTTTTAATTAGATTTCCAAATTAAAATTTAAAGGCATTAATTACTCTATCTTTATTAATTAACTTTAAAATATATATTAAAAAATTATATATTTTTATTCTTTTTACCATATGATAATTCTTTTAAAAAAATCATGCTAGTAATTAAATTTTGCTCAATTGCCAAAATCAATTATTTTCCCTAATATTGCTAAACAAGCAAGAATATCAGACCATATAAGAGAACAAAATGTATAAAATTAATTACAAAATGTATAAAATTAAAAACATTTCTTAGATTTAAAAAAATTTAATTTAAGCACTTGTTAAAACATTAATATTTTGCAAAGTTTTAAAAATATAATTAGCATATTAATAAGCAAAATTAATTCACTGCAGACCATTAGAAATACAGAAATAGTACAATACCATTAAGCATTTAAAATTTCCTAAAGAAAAATTTCTACAAAATGGTTTGTGTTGTAACATATAAAAATATAAGCAATTGTTTTCAGTTTATTTCTGTAATTTAAAATGGAGTATAGAAACTTACATTTTTAACAGAGAATATAATTTCATTATAGACTCCATTTTCATATGTATCTGAAAAGTAATTCATGGCAATCCTTAATAGATAGCTTTATATAATTTATTAAAATCTATAAAAATTAATAATTTTCATATAAAATATAATCTGTCCTTCCCTAACATCCTTCAACTATTGTACAATAAATGTCCACAAAAAATTAAGGAAACAAATATCTAGAAATCTCCATTTGCAATTTTTTTATAAATATTTCTCAAAATACATTTAAATTATTCATTATGCAAAAATTCACTGTTTTACAGAAACTTGTTTTAGCAAAAAAAGCATGTTTTTAAAAAATGAAATTCATATAAATATTTCTGATTTTTTTTTCAAAATTATGATTAAAATATTTTACCTAAAGAATCCCCATCATCCCAATACAATTCACCTATGGCTTTTTGATTCTCATCCAATGTAACCAACAGATCAAAAGCATTTTTACGGCTGTAATAAAGTAATATTTATTTAGTAAGTAAAAAGAAGGAAGATAATATTTATCCACAATTCAAAAATAATGAAAATGCATAAAATAGCAACAAAACCCTGAATATTCCTCAATACTGTATATATTTAATTATTCTAATAAATTTTAACTCCATATTTTTCTGCTAATGAATGACATATTACATATGCATATCTTTAGTATAATATAATGGAGTAATTGTAGGATATAACAGTAAAGATAAAATGAGATTTTTAAAAAATAATTCAAAATTATAATGTATTATTGTTTAAACTGGAAGTTAAATAATTCATCATTAATCTAGAAGTTTTGAGAAACCATAGTTTATAAGCTAAACTTGATTACTTCTCTAATTTTCTAATTTTTTTAAGCTTAATATTTGAAAACATATTACATGCTTATTTAACATAAAAAGTATAAATTTTAATATAAATAAGTCATAAAGAAGGGTATTGTCTATATAAAACTGTGCTGCTTATGCATTATGCATTGTAAATATAAATTATGAATATTTTTCTCAGTAAAAAATTGTTCCTCATAAATTTAAATAGTGTAGTCTTCTACTTAGAAATAATTCAAATTGCTACAATCAGTTTTCTATTAACACAAGATGTACTACTCAATTCAGGACATGCATATATAATGACTTTACTTTATCCACAACCTATATTAATTTTATAAAAATATGTCATTTAGCGAAAATTAGTTCAAAATAAGATGTTTTGACCCAATCACATTCTTATTTTATTTTTTCATTGTTGTTGTTACTAATGCCAACTGTCTGAGGATGTCAGATCAAGGCCCATGAAATCCATTGTGGTAAAGGACTAGAAGTACACCTGTCGTTAAACATAACTTTGAGCACCATACAGGTGACAATACATTTTGGCTCAGTTCCACCCCAATTTTGAGGGAGAACACCATAGGGGTGGTCAGGGGCCTCCCACCTCTCTTCCCATTTCATCAACCTCATGAGAAGACTTGTGGCTCAATGGCTATTTAGAGTACTCCCATGCTGCAAAGGCACTATACATTCACAAACATCCATGCCTTCTCCAGGATTCGAACCCAGGCTCAATGGCAAAGCAATGAGCATCGCTAACCTCTATACCAGATGGATGACTTTTATATTATGTTATCAAAATATTAAAGAACTGTTTTGAAACACTAAACAAAAAAATAATAAATAATAACTCACCTTTCAGTAGTGGTATTTGCAGGAATTTGTAAAGGTAAGACATAACCACCTCTGACAGCTACTTTAATTTCTGTTAATTCAAGTTGTAGACTTCTATGTTCACCTATGCTAATGAACTTTTCTCCTGAATAGAAATCATACCACAAACCTTTAGGATAATAAGGGTTGATCTCATTAGTGTCCTGAAAAAAGTTAAGTGAAATTTTAAATTAAATAAAAACAGAAACAAAAACAATTTGATGATTTAACAAGGCACACTTTTTATAATTTTTTAAAAATCGCCCTTATATTATTTCAAAATTTTGAGAAATATGAGAACTAACTTTATTATTTTAAATAAGATTTTAAATTTCATTTTTTCATTTACAATTTAGAACTTTTCATTTTGCGGATTGAATTTTCTAAAAATATTTTAATCGTTGAATGATTTGTGGAAAAACAAATAATTTTAATTCACTTCTATCATTACATACATTTGTATATGCCATAAAAGATGAAAAAGGTGTATTCAAATTTTAATTTATGTATATTTGAAGTAAGGTAACTTACACATGTAAAATACAAGATATTACTGAAAAATTAAAAAATAGATTTTTATAACCATACATGCATGAATTACAATTTATGTCCATGTTGAATTTTTTTTATGATAAAATTTTAATTGTAAAAATATTTACTTTGTTGGATAATTTTGGCTTTCAATAAATGTCAGATATGCTTCATGAAATTTAACTTTTCCCTCATACATACAAAATATATTACATTTTTAAACAAATCACATTTTTAATACACATACAAAAGCTGTTGAATACATAAACAATATTGACAAATTATAGAAGCAAAAGCAATTGCATATTTATATAATATATTTCAAGAGAAATATTGTTAAGTATGAACAGATCATATGTATAATTTACAGAATGTTATCCAAAATATTCTCTAAAAATATTAAAAACAAAGAAAATTAAACATGAAATTTTGTTTTTCGATAATTACTAGGTATTAGAAAAACAAAAAATTTTCACCACTACAAGTTATAAATTAATGCTACTCTAAATTAACATAACCATAAAAAAGTTGGAAAAATCTCAGAAGATAAATAAAATACAATAAATAAATAACTTGATAGATATTCAGCTCAATAAAATAATAGCCATTCATCAGCAATTTGGCACATAGCTTTTTTTGACATTTACAATTATGACTGCAAATTAAAAAGAAACATTCATTTAAAGCTAATTAGAAGAATAAACATCTAACTTACATTGTGAAGGGCTGGTAATATAAGCACAGCAGGTCCCCATAAAAATTGTTCATTTAAATCGTACGTATTCTTGTCATCAGGAAATCTGTTTTAAAAAAAATGATAATTACATAAAAAATTTAAAATGTGATACTTTGATTTAAAATTATTTCAAAAGCGTGTTTCTAAGTTTCCAATCTCAATGACAATTGATTACATTCAGATTGGTAAATAGAATTTGAAATGAAAGAAATTAGAAACAGAAATTACTATTTTTACACTAAACAGTAATTACATTATTTTTACATTACAGCTTACAGAAATTCATCAAATTGAATCAAATTTACAATTACATAGAATAGAATTTATGAAGTCAATATGCACAGGCTTGGATCAAGACGTTTTATATAATTATGACTATCAATTATAAAAATAATTAAAAATGTATCTCTAAAATATTAAAAAAATTCCTTGATTTATTTTAAATTAAGATATTCTTACGAATTTTGTGTAAAATTAGTGTAAATAATTTGTACTTGGATGTGCAATGCATTTATATTGCACTATGTTATATTCATTTTAAATTAAAATTGTAATATTTGCAACCAAAGCCATTCTTTACATTATAATGGCGATTCAAAGAGATCTTGGCAATAAGGCCAAGTTTGTATAATTTTTTGCAAGTTTGGGACCCTATGGATTCTTCTGGAAATTAGTGGAGAAATCCACTAATTTCACGATCTATGACACAAGCGGATCTTTCTCAAAGGATCTGCAAGGCCTATAAATAGGGAGACACTCACTGAAACTGAATTAGTATTGTTTTCACTAACAGTTAGTAGTCTTGCCTTGACCATGAAGAGTCAACTAGCGATTAGCTCGACTGTTGAGTAGGATGAGCCATGAATAATCTTTTACATATTTGTATTTTAAACACTGATAGTTGTGTATGAGTGCTGTTGAAAGTGTGAAGACCTTCTGAGATTTATTCTGTGAATGTTGCTGTTGAATCCTGTATTTCAAGGATTGATTATTGACAATTTCTATCGCTCTTGAAGAACTGTCTTGCTCTTTGCGACTGATTTGTATAAAATCCTCGAACCCGGATCAACATTACAAAATTAAAAAAATACACGTTTTTTCAAAAATAATACATTTTTATCATGTTTGGAGAATATTTAAAAGAAACACTTACTCAAAAAATAGAGGTCTTACTGTTGTTTCACCATATACATGGCTACGATGAAAAAGTGTGTAAAAATAAGGAAGCAGATAATATCGAGTATATAAATTATCTTTTGTTGCCTTCAAGACATTTGGTCCCATAGCTGCAGGATCTTGATCCTTTAAACATTACAGTAAATCAACAGACTGATATTTTAAAAAAAAGTTAACTTATTGAATATTGAGAGCTAGTACGAAACCATAGAAATTTTCATAACATGTTTCATGCTTACAACATGATTCACTTAAAGGTAAGTCACAAAGAAAATATAAGGTTTATTATTAGAATATTAATTTGAGACAAATTATCTAAGTCAAATAACAATAATTAACAAAGCAGTCAAAAATATAATTTTGAATATATATTTTTAAATTTTTATTAAATATAATACGTGTTAATAAATAAATTTGATAAATGCAAAAACATAAATTTTACAAGATATTTTGTATATAATTACCAAGATTACAAATAAAAATAGAATTAGTAATTTTGCAAGTTCTTTAGTAAAAATGAGAATTTGTTGTAATAAAATTTTAGCTTACAGTATTAAATTCTTGATATTACCAACTGTAAAAGTGTTAGGACTGCTAGTGTAGATTCTTTTTTTTACTTGCATCTTTTTCGTTAGAATCTATTAAATTATCTAAAGGTTCTCAAAGTAATAATATTATATCATTTTGCTTCAAATTTCTAGTTGTGATAGAGCTAAAATTTCAACTCCCAAACATTTTAGACAAGCTGAAAGAATGATAACGTCTGTACAGTGATTGGAAGGAATTATATGCTGCAAGCAATTTTATTAATATAGTAATTATGCTCATATCTGATTCAGTGACAACATTTCTCAATTATGCTGTTTGTAAAAAATAAGAGTTAGTTTAAATGATACAAGGTTCTTTTAGATTATAAAGTCCAAGAGGAAACAAATAATTTTTGTGAATTACACTGGATCAGTATTTTTAAAACAAGCACTTTTTGTGTTTAGCTTATAAGGCAACCCTCCACGTGAGTAGTCGGTGAAAGTAGAAAAAAAAGTTATAGTTAACACTTCCCTCGGAGGTGAGTTGAGCAGTTTCTTCCCTCATCCAAGGGAGGGAAGCACACATGGCCAGGTGGTTGCTGAGTCCTGGGGTTGGAACACAAAACTGTTTGAATGGTTTTAAAAAATTAGGTTTTGAAACAAACACTAAGAATTGGAGACTTAAAAGTGTTTCTGGAGTAAACGTATGAAAAAGAACCTTGGTTTTTGAAGTTTTAATAAGTATCCAATCTTTTTGCTTCAACTCAATTAGACAGTGATTATTAATATTGGTTATAATAAAGATCTACTTCACTCAAAAACTCCATTAATAAATGATAATATAAAGCCCTCTCTAATGTTAAAAAGCAGCATATTTGTCATCAACTGCAAATTTAATCATATATTATCTATTGGTTCCAATATGAAATCAAAAAATTGACAGCATCCATGTCGGATGATTATGCGGCATGCAAAAAATCCCTTGAGTGCATGTTTGGCTTGGGTGCTCCAGGAAAAATTAAATTCCAAGAACAATTTCACACTTTCAGAGTTCAGGTGCCTCCCTGTGGGGAGGAAACTGGGCATCAAAATTACTTGCAGCGATTGGTAAACCACCTATATGTTGCTGCACTAAAAAAAGAGATACTAACTCCTGGTGAATGTACTAAGTCTGTAACGGTAAAAACACCAATCCACAGCCCCATTAGAAATATAAAAGTTCTGACAAAGTAATAATTTCAATTTCTTCCAAAAAATTATTAATGAAAAATCAGTCTTTTTGTAAAAATATTTCAATGCAATTTAAGTTATTAAAATTCTATCAATCTTTTTATAACATTTAAATTTACAAATACAAAGGAAACTAAAAGATCAGAAAACAATAATTAGTCCTTGAATACAATTATTCCAAAAGTTAATAAATGCACTAGTGAGCAAGCATTAAAGAACAAACATATTGTTGCAGATTTTTCAAAACTAATGATTTTGAAAACTAATTTATTTGACATGAAAATATCTAAACATATTATTAAAAAAATAATAAAGAAATGTTACTCATTCATTTTCATGATTTATACTCATGAAAACTTGATAGTTCAAAAATGATGTAGCAAGATGGCATTTGCAGTAGGTTTAATATGGGGTATGACATTCCTGACAGTCTCGCAACCTCTTACACTTTTTATGAAGTCTAGGGACAAAAAATCCCTTCTCCACTAATACCCTTCTTAGCTCCAGGAATATTCTGGGAGAGGACTGGCGAGCTGCAATTGCTTTGCCAAAAGAATCCCAGACATGTTCCATGGGAATCAGATCTGGAGATCTGCCTGGCCACTCTTTCATCCTAATATCCTCAATTTCAAGGTATTTATCAATCAGTGAATATCTCCTTGAAAGATGTGCAGTTCTGTGCATCCATCCAACAGCCAACTGGCCTAGATCATGAAACCACCTCCATAGTGGTCTACTTTCATGACATTGGAGTAGTACAGGGTCCCTAGTTCTCTCGAAATGTTAACACATGAAGAATCAATGTTCAGACTGAATTTCGACTCACCAGTGAAGAGAACATTGGTTCACTGCTCTCATGTCTAACGATCAGCATCCTGTCAAGCAGGCTCTTTGATGACCTGGAGTGAGTAGAATGCAGAACACTGGTTTTCTGGCATAAAGTATTGCCTTATTAAACGTTTGGTAAACAGTACACTCAAAAACTGAGATACCAGAAGTGGAAAGTTCATTTAAAAGTTGCCATCCCCCCCCCCAATTTTACCTTGTAGTTAAAACCAAGTCTCTTGCCTTGTGGTATCTCTTGGATGGTTTTTGACTATCTTCTGATCATTATTTCGGTCTTCTAGAACTGGTTCCATAATCGAAATTCTATTTCAGGATCCCATCCATATTGAGCCATCTTACTATTCTGCTTGAGATTGGTCTGACTCTAATCTTTGAGATGCTCTCCATTCAGCATTGTTCTTATGCCATTGTTAGCAAAGTTTCAAAACTAATTGTAAGCCTTCAGAAATATAAACAAAACTGAAGCTGCACAGAGTAGTGTTTAAAGTACCTGCCAAGTTTCCTTAATTTGCATAAAATAAAAGAGAAATATTGAATTTAATTAGATAATTATGAAAAGCAATTTTCTAAGTTATGTTTACCAATTTTCATTAAAAAAATTGGTAGTTTTTGAAAAATTTGCAAAAATGTATTTGTCCCTAACTTTTGAACATCAATTTATGTTTATTGTAACTAATATAATCATTAACATTTGGCACATACTTTAAATTTCTAGGTATCCCTTAGTATTGAACTTCACACATAAATGATTACTAATTGGATCAAAGTAATAAGAAATTTGTTTTCTTAATACACCTACTATTGTATCAAAATCATTATGATTTCTTGAAAATGGGTAAAATGCACCAAGGGCTTGCCATTTAGTACACAAATCTTCAGTAGTATTAAGACGGAATCCACAGATATCTGATCCAATCATAGGCATTCCATACATATTGAACAACAACATGGCTTTAAAAAATGACATAATACATAAAATTATTAAATTGTGTCCAAAGGCAGAGAAAAAAATATATGAATACAAAACATATTTTAGAATAATTTTTTTTAAATGTAATATTTGTTAAAAACATAAAATAAAATGAAAATAATTCTCAAATATATAAGATGATTAATAATAATAAATAACCAAACGCTTTATCAGATTCAAAACTCTTTTCTTACAAAATCTCCCACTTTCAAATTTTTCAACAAAATATAGTGATAAATACACTTTAATAAAATATTTTTTTAAAAAACTTTTTTATACTTAATGTATTTTTTTTAATAAAGCATAGTTTAATTAATCACACACAGGATGAAGAAAAAAATGAACAGATAAAATATATTAAATTAGACAAATATATGTAAACATATTACATCACAGATAAACATTTTCATAGATAAATATTTTCATGCTTCTTTATGCTTTAAAATATTTAGAAAATTATTGACATAAATAAGAAATAATGCTTGAAAGAAGATAAACTTTATTGAGATTAATATTTAAGAGCTTATTGTTTTCTTCAAATTATATCAATTTTATCAATATTTCAGAGTTAAAATCGTATTATATATATTCAGTGGTTTTCTTTGTTTAGAAAATTCAATAGCATATTACATAACCTTCCTTTCATTGATTATTATTTATATTTGTTTTAAAATGAAATGCTTTGTATTACATTTTATTTGTTTCAGAAACAGGTTGCAAATATATTTATTTAAATCAAGTGAGCAAGATAAAAAAAATCAATGTCAAAGCATCCCATTAAAATATATTTAATGAGTATTTCATATCATGCTTCATATTTAAATTAATGGCAAAATTGGAGGGATTAGGAACTTCAGAAGACTTTTGTAATTACTAACACAAAACTAAAACTGAATATATTAGGCTAAATTTGAATAATAAATACAAAAAAAGAACAAAATAACCGGAAAATTTTTTTTTACTTTGATCTTTAAAATGGTAATTGTAAATTAAGATTCCTTTCGTAAGCAAATAATGGTAGAACAAAGTAACGGTTTTTATTAAGCAACAATGAGCAACTTGACAATTATTATATATATATATATATTATTATATCTCTTTAAATCTATTCAATTCTAGTAGTTAAAATTAAAAAAAGGAATAATGTGTGCATAATTATCATCATATAAGTGCTAAAAATAATTAAAGCAGCAATAATAATCATGAGATTTCAGTATTATTAAAAATAATAATCATTTGCAAATAACAATGGATTTAAAATACATATTTGATTATAAATAAAGTTTAAATAAAAAAAAATTATTTACATGGTATTGTATATCGCATATCTTCCCAATCTGAAGTAATATCTCCACTCCAGTGTCCACTATGCACCCCTTGTCCAGCAAAAGATGCTCGAGAAATTATAAAAGGTCGTTTCTGTCTTATTTCTTTTATAGCACTAAGCAAACGGATATAGTATACATAGAATTATCAGATCAACTGAAGTAAATAGTTTTTTAAATCTATTATATAATTCTGAAAATTTTTCTAAAATCTTAAAAAATTAAATTTATAAAAAATTTTACACAAAAAATATTTTTAAATAAGTAAAGCATTTAATTATAATAGGAAACCTTAAAATAACTGCCCTTTTTTTAAATAGAGTAATATTTAAAAAATTTCAAGGTTTAATTTTATATTTTAACTGAGTTATAGAAAATAACTAATCATGAAACAAACTTATGAATGAAGTAATGACACTTAATGAAATAATCTTACTAGAACAATTGAAGAAGCTGAAAGAACTAAGAACATTTGTATTAATACAGCATTAATGTGGGATTTGAAGAGGGAAAGGAAGTATCACTCTTTTTCTTCTTTCCCGCCGGCCGAAATGATTCACACTCAAGCTTTTCTTTTTATTCAAGGATTATTTATTTTTTCATATCCGTTCGAAGCGCCTGTAGTGCGAGCCGCTGATTGGCTGTTTTTTTTTTTATGCATTTGCATGATTTCGAAATGAAATAGTTTAGTCAGTCTGTGTTCTGGCTCACGGCATGTAGCCGACGGCTGTGTTGTTTAGCTCTTTAAATGAATGTAAATTGTCCCCTAGATGTTAAAACCAAATAAAATGTTTTTGTTAAACATTTTTGAGAAGTTATTTCTCATGAACTCTCACATTAATACACATAATTTTAATTAAAAGTAAATAAACTTTAAAGAGCATTAACTGAACAAAGGTATGAGTATATGATTGTGAAGTAATTATTAAATAAAGATATACATACTCAAATGTAGCATGAGCTTCTCGATAAGCTACTAAATTGTGTTCATTGTAATGAATTGTTGAATGATGTTTTGCTGTCATGCATATTGTAAGAGTACATAAGGGGTAAGGTCTCCCAGGTAAATACTGAGGATTTTCAATTTCATCATCAGGACAACCATGCTCTGACCCATTCTTGAAGTTCAAAGGTTCATTCATGTCCTAAGCAAAAAATTATAAAACAGAGTTTAATGAAAATTAGAAATTGACAAAAAGTAAACACTCCAAAATAAAAATTTTAAAATAGTTTTAATGAAATGTAATTTCTAATTTAATTAAATTAGTCATTTTTCAGAAATTTATTTCAATGTGTTTGAAGTAAATATTTTATGCGATATGAAGAATATCAATTTTATTGCTACAAAAATAAAAGTAAAATGTAAGATGAAAAATGTATAATTCATTTCTCTAATTAAATACAGATAAGAGAAAAAAATTAATATCTTAAAATATGGTAATCCTCTATTGAACCAAAAGCTGTGGTAAGACCAGTAACCATGTCTCTGTCAAAATCAACATCAGCACTTATTCCAAGACAGGCAGAGAGATGCAGGGCAGGAAAAGAATGTTTAAAAATGTATTGTTGAACAAAAGGGTCTAAATTTTTTTTTTTTTTTACAAAATCCCCCACAAAAAATACAATTTTCAAAAACCCAGACATTTTTTGAACATAGAACATTACCCTGGAAAACACTAAAAACCCAGGACTGTCCAAGCCAATACCAGACATATGGTAAGCTTACCTATAACTCTTTTTATCAGGCCATATCATTATCCACTGAGCTCTAATCCTGTGGTAACTAGTTAAGAAATGCAAGCTGCATATATAGTTGTATAATATTCTAATATTGATAAAAATCACAAAGAAATAAATTTAATAAATCTGGATTAAGCTAAGTAATAGTGTATTTATTATTATTTAAATAATCTATGTCAAGTATTTTTAGTATTGATATTTTTCATCTGTAAGTTTAAGAAACTATAAATAATGTTTTATATTCTTATATGATTCATAAATATGAAATTCATAAAAGTATTATGTATATAAAATGACCAATCATAAATTTTATTGGAAATCTTTCTAATAACCTTATATATTTATTTGAACAATTCATGAAGTATATAGGAAATAAATGTATTTTGTGCCTTAACCACTTGTAAAAACTGTATTTTTTGTTCGAAAACCATTAATTTTTTTTCATTATTAAAGTGAAATAAATGTTGAATACATTAGATGTGTTTAGCAAACCATAAGAGCCAAATTGAAATAGGCAATTGGCAATCTTTAGTAAACAAACCTCTTATATTGACTGTTTATGATGACACACTCCATGTTTTACTGATATAATTTTAAAAAAACATGCAACTAATTTTTTTTTTGATACTCTTGAAATAATTATTACAAAAATTCACTGATTCAAGTCTAAACATTTTCAGGCATGGCAATGGAAAATACAAACATCCCTTTATGACCCTTATGACTTAATATAATAATATTCTTCATTTTTAATTTACATTTTGTTTCCTTGATTTATAGGAAACAGCAATATAAGCTATTTTGATTCAAGTAGTTTTGTTCACCTACCAAAAGTAATCTATAAGGTGGTTACAGTAATCTGTTCCATTCTGTATAGCACTATAAACTAAATAAAAGCACATCAAAAATTGTAGGAAAAAAAGATGTATAATCAATGTGTAATTCTTATAAATACTAATTTAATTTTTAAAAATTCTGATAGTATGATTTTATATAGATAAGTTATGCCTACTTTGTTGCCATAGAAACATAAACAATTTTAAAAATAAAATTCTAAATAAAATTTTTAGAAACTCTTTCCCTATTCTGTTATACAAATTATTCTTCCACCATGTTAATTTATTTTAGTATCAAAAGCATTTCTAAAAATTTTCAAAAATGGAGTACTTACTACACAGTTTTATTTATACTTTTAAATGCATGTATTAGTCTTGAAATTAGTACTAATGTTGTACAATTCAGTAAATAAAAAACATATACTCACAAGCCAAATTCCATCAAATTTTAATTCAGAATGATATTTTTGGAACTGTTTAGCCCAATAAGATGGTGTAGCTGGATTACTAAAGTCAGGAAAAACAGTTAGATTCCAATTCCAAACCTGAATAAAATAATAATAATAATAAGTAAATTACAGAAAACACAAATATTATCTAACAATTTAATCTTAATATTCAGAGAAGTTAATTATCTAATTTTTGATAATAAATTAGTAAAGCTCACTTTTACAAATAATGAAACACCATTAGCCACATTTATTTTTATTCAAGACTCTTCAATAAAATTCATTACATACAAAATCATGGCATATTAGATCTTACTATGATTTCTTCAAACTTTTGTGAAAAACACAAGGTGAGGTTATTAAACAGATGATTATTGTTTTTGGAATTATTTCATTATATACTTTAATATTTTTTCCATGATTTATATTTCTTTTTTTGTCAGTATGTAAAAAATACTCTTAATTTTAAATTCTAAAGTTACTTGTACGTTAAAATTTGTTAGATTGAAATTTTATTTTAATCATATTAAAAAATGTGCAGATAGAATGATGAATACATAACAGCATAAATAACTCACTATAATCAACATTTACTACTAAAAAAGTCTTCATATAATGGATTAATCAGTTTAAAAAATCTAATATCTAGTTAATTCATTTATATCAAAAATCAAATTGTCTGATATTTTATTTAAAATTAACACTACTTTAAAATCACACACAAATAAGGATCTTTACAGAAAAACATTTAAATCTTGAATCATGATTATAAATTCAATATGTTTAAGTTATAACAGGATGCGTACTTCAAAATAAGTAGTCAATTTAATGCATCATAATATTCGACTGCAGAAACCAATTAAAACAGAGGAGCCAAAGTGGGGTCTGTTTTTTTATATACAATATCAAATGAATTAAGTCCCGTCATTTTGGTATATTACCAAAATATGATGAATACTAAATATACTTTCAGCCCATGACAGAACACATTTTGACATATTTAATTTGTATTTAAAACATGTTCTTAATCAATAATGGAAGGAAGACATCTTGACAGCATGCTCATTTGTATAAGCAGATGGAAAAATTGTCATATTTTCATAATACAATTTGTGTTCAATAACTTTAAATTTTATCAAAATAGCCGGCTGGGTGCCGTGGTTGGTTTGTAGCTGGCCTTCTACATCCAAGGTTGCGGGTTCGACCCCGGCCTAAGTCGGTGAATTTTCTTGATGCAGAAAATCGACAGCGGCCATGTCGTATGATTATATGGCATTTGAAAGATCCTTAGAGTGTCTGTTTGGCTTGGATGCTCTCGGCAAAATTAAATCCTAGTACAAAGTTTGCATCCTCAAGAGCTCAGGTGCCTCACTCTGTGGAGGAAACTGGGCATCAAAATTGCTTGCTGTAATTGGTATCGCCTACTATTGGTACCAGCTCCTAGGGAATGTACTAGGCCTGTAAAGGTTTAAAATACCAATGCACAGCCCCATTGAAAAAAAAATTATCAAAATTGTAAAAATTTAATCTCATACAACTTCCATGAAATTCCTAATTCAAAAATTATGCATATGCAAATTTTTACAATTTTAATATCTTTCAAGTAGAGCTAACAATATTTAAAAAATGAAAGAATTATGCTACATTATACTACCCTACGTACTATAAGAAAAGTACTTACAATAACAATTTTATAAGGTAATTTAAAGAGAACAGAAGTTTATCAAGCCTTAAAATATTTAGCTCAATTGCATACAATGAATCAAAATTTTTAAACAATATCTATATTTTACAAATTATGTACATTTAAAAATATTATTACTTTTGCTTCAAAATCAGATCCAGTTGCATTTTTCACAAATAAATCCAACTTAGCAGCTTCATCATAAGGTGGATATGTATCGGGCTCCTCTGAATTAGAAACTCCAGGAGACTTAAAAGTGATATATAAAGTTAGTCGTGAACAATCAATAGCACAAGTTAAACCTATTAATTATTCAAATGTACTTTAAAATCCTTTAGAAACATAATCTCATATTTTCATAACAAACATTTTGCAATGGGATTTAATACAGTATAGTATATTTAACATAATATAAGCATACTATGATATTAGAAAATAATAACTCATTGTTAAATCTAGAAATAAAGTAATTTTTTTTAAATATACAAAATGAAAGGTGAGACAATGATTCTTTAAAGATATTCTTTATGCTATAAAGATATATTCAGTATATATTTTTCTAACAAAAAGTAGCAACAATGTAGTAAAATTATCTTTTGCTTTAATAAATGTTTGAAAAAAATAAAATCAGGTTACACATTGATTCAATAAACTTACAAACATAGCTACATAATGCATTCCTCTTGCATGGAGGTCATCTACAAATTCAGGAAGTTTGGCAAAATTTACAGGATCATAAGTAAAATCCAAATATCTCTTCATAAAATCAATATCATTCCATTGAACATCCTAAAAATATGCATCAATATATAAAATAATAAGATTACATTTAAATACTAAAGCATCCATACATTCTTATAGTTCTATATCTGTTATGTAGATAACTTTATATTGAAATCTTTTTAAACTGGGGTTCATAAGTATCCGATTATTTACTATATATATTGATTAAACTATTAGGAATAATGTTTGTTTAAGATTTAACTGAAAAAACTTTAGTACTTTTTCATAAAATCCATACCAAATGGGCTGTGTCTTGAAATTGACAAGTATGTTAATTTCATTCTGTCTTTGACAAGATGCGAAATTTTTTAAGGAAGTTTTTATTCAATTTTTCATCCCTTGTTTACTATATTTCCATTAAAACTATTAGTACATTTCCGTTGATGTCATCATTAAATTCCCTTTAAAAAAAGGGATAACCAGATATAAAAGGAAAAGATAAACATTTTATTGCACCTCAAATGATTAAATTAACTACCCAACACTAGCAGCAAACATAAAATCACTAGACATCATTATAAACTAAGTAGCAGGTATAAAATTAATGCAGGTTCAGCACAGAAGAGAACACTTCTTCTTTGGAATGCCAGCAATTCTATTAGAGTTTTATTAATGTAAAGAGAGTGAATAATACAATAAGATATTTTCCTCTTTCTTTATTTCATAATATTTAAGTCTTTTTCCCGAACGAATAAGCATTTGTCAATTTCAACAATTTTGTTGTGCCCATTAATTTTAATATTAGGCTAAGATAATAAAGACTGGCATAATTGTCAAAAGAAGAAAAGCCTAACCAAATTAATAAAGCTTAGAGAAACACTTCACAGCCAAAACACAAAAGTATAAAGCAATTCGAATTTAATGGAACAATTAATCCAGATTTTACCAGATTTAGTTACAAATTTTTTATTTATAGCATCATTTAAAAATATTTTTGCTATGGAATTAAATGGGAGATCATGGTACACATCTCTGAAAAGAGGACAAGAAAAATGTAATAAAAACAACTCAAAAACTGAAAATGAAGCAAAAAGGAAGATAGTGTTTTTCACTTATGTGGAGAACAGACCAAGAATATAAATAATTTTCAATATGATTCTGATACAACAGTTTTTTGTTTGAACTTACATAAAACAAAACAACTTAATTACTCACAATAGGAACTCCTTTATCTAAGTTTCTCTGTAATGTCTCATTTGTATTGTCCAAAGAATCATATCCATATTTGCATAAATGAAATCCAAGACTCCAGTACGGAACCATAAAAGGACGCCCAACAATGCTAGTATATTGCTCCACAACATCTGAAGGAGAAAGTCCCAGCATAACAAAGAAATCTAAGACACCACCAATTGTTCGTAAACTTATTGCTGGTGTAGGTTGTAGAACAGCATCTAAAGGACAAAAAGAAAAAATGTATTATGTTAAAAAAAAGGTGAAAAAATCACAACGTTAATTGTCTTTTTAACTAATAAGTTTATTCTTATGACATAGACAAGAAATATTAATTTAATTTGAATCTGATGGAAATAAACTTCAAGTAACATTTTCAGTCATTTCTGAATAACTCTTACTATGAGAAGTTCTAACAATGTCTATAAATTCTCCATTGACTAAATTGTTATAATCATTTTCATGAAAAAAATTAACTTAAAATTTCAGTAAGTATGATATTTTAGGGTAATCCCTTTTAAAAAATTATGTGGTTATAGTAATATTTACACATTTCTGAAATAAAAATGTCTAATATTGAAAAATATAAACTATCTTTAACAAATACATATGCAAATTAAATATAAATATTATAATCATGATATCAAAGTCTGATAGAATGTAACAGAATTTGCCAAAAAATTATACTGTAAAAAAAATATTAGAAACTAATTAAAAAAATTCTAAAACAAAAAAAAAATAGATTTTTTTATATTAATGCAGACAAAAATAAAAATGCTGAAATATTGTTCTATAGAAAAGCTTTTAAAATTAAATATCATGTTCCCTCAGTTAAATCAATAAATTAAGTTTTATGCTCACTTGTACTTTGCTAATTAAACATTTTAATCAAATGTGACAGCTGTAACTTGAAGAAAAGATTTTTCAGATTTCACAAATTTAATTTAAATTATATAGATAAAACTAATTACTTATTACAAATAAAAGAAATAATTTTAATTTGAAATTTATATGCAAAGGAGTATTGCTTATTTAAATATATATCCATAAAAAAAATAGTAACTGAAGTCTGAACACTATTTGTCATCTGAAACAATGATAAAAAAATCATTATACTTTGTTTTTCAAATTTAATTTTTTTGTTTGTGTTTGCATTACTTACCCATAGCATTACTGTTCACCAAAAATACTCCGTTTGCATTGCCATTAGGTTCTAAGACTAAATAAAAGGGGTGGCTACCATACAGGTTTCTGTGAGGCTATTAAAAAGCACAGATAACAAAATTTGTTATAATAAAATATATTGGTTACTTAAATTTGAAATTTTATTTTCCTTGTACATTCAAATGCTTTAAATAATCACAACAAAAAAAGAGCAGAAAATGTTTATGTTCATATTTTTATAAATATTATTGCAGTAATAATTCAATATTACATTAATCATTTTACAAAATATATTCCTCTTTCACTAATATAATACAATATAAAAGAAAGACCTTCTTAATAAAATTTGTTTAAATATTTAGTTATTTGGATTTCTCATATCTTGAAACTCCAAAACTAAAACTTCATTAAATTATTTCCAACATTTAAGGGGGGGGGGAGATATTATACTCGATTTTGTACCAGCTATGCACTGAATTACAATTATGAGAGAATTAACAATTCTTTTCTTAAAGTGTTTAAAAATAAAAAGAAATTATGCATAACTTTTTTTATTTTTGAATTGTTGTTCATTTAAATTTTTTTTTTCTATAATAATAAATGCAAAATAAAACAAATAAGATATTACAATAAAACCTTCAGAAAAATTTGAAAATTCATTGTTATTCTAACTGCATAAAATAGTAACTGTTTTATAGATTGATTGTTTGTTTAAAGCAATTTAATTTATGATGTATGTCCATTTTTCATGAATATCCCTCAAACTAATGATCAAACCTTATAATAAAATTTAGAATATATATATATATATATATATATATATATAAAGAGAGAGAGATTTGATTGTGCAAAGTGTATTCATTTTTTTAATATGAAAATCTATCCTGGAGTTAATTTACTATGTTAATTCGATTTATTAATCAATACAAAAACAACAAAATTTAGTACCCTTTGAAATATTAACAGTGATTTTTTTATTTATCCAGCTGCAATAAAAATTGAAAAAAACTATTTAAGATTAACCCTTTAAAAAAAAAATAAAGAAGACAAAAAAAATTAAGGGCAGCTAGTAGGGTTTGTTACTTAAAAATGCACATAATTATATATTTCATGTTTGTATAATCATAAATAATAAATTTTAGTAAGTACTAATACTGCAAAGTCTTATTTAGGTATTAAAATTAAACCACATCAAACCTTCTCCATCTAAATTGTTAGAATCTGTTTGGATAATTTATTTCAAATACATGTATATTTAAATTTATAAAAAATTAAGAGATATATTAGAAAAGAATAAGTGGAATGAAATAAGACCTGCTATTTAAAAAATACAGACATATGTGAAGACAAATTTTGAATATGGCAAAAGAAACATAATAAAAAGTCAACATAATATTGACATGAAATAGAGAAGAAAAATTCATTCTTATAGTGCATGCATTAAATATAAATAAAAGTAATGATTAACTTTAAAATATTTTTACAGAAGTATTTTTACAAAGTGTTAATATCACAGAAATCTACATAATGCATTGCTTTTAAAGTAATTATATTACAATAATTTGTAAAATTTCACACAGTTTATTGTGTGTGGGGGGATAAAGTTTTTTTGTTTGTATTTTTACATTTATTGATATTTTTATTGTTTTGTTAATATAGTTTTGTTAATATGGTATATATAATGAAAAATTGATATAAAAATAAATAAATGCAGGATATAAATATTTGAGTATTAATTTTTTAAAATTACCACAGGTAAATCTCCTTGGTTAAAGATTGTATATCGCATCCAATTGAAAGACCTTAAAATACCTTCTTTTTGCTCTCCTAAGCCATATAAATATGATGATGCAGTGTGTGATGAAAGATGCAGAAACTGATTGCTGAAAACTAGTTGGGATAAATTTGTTTTGAAACTAAAAAGAAAGAAAGATTTTTTTTAAATAAAAAAACTGAATAATTATAATTAAAAATTAGTTATGGGTTATAAATACCCCAGGACAGCTTTTACATTAGTAAAATAGCACCACATCTAAATTTAGAGTTTTCATCAACATAACTATTATTCACAATGAAATTTCAGATCTAGTTGTAAAAAACATATTTGAAACACCTAAAAAAAGTAAATTTAAAATGATGCATCATTATTCAGCATATTATTTAGAAAAATTAATATAATTTTAAAAGCATAGCACAGCTAAAAGTTGCATCTAGAGAAAATGGTAGTTTTTAATAAGACTTTTAGGAAAGATATGAATATTATACAAAAATTTTCTTTTTATTTTAATACATGAAACTTTTTTTAAAAATGCAAACATTATACATAAAATTATATAAAGTAGGACAAAAAATTATATGTATTAATTTTCTTATTAATGTTTCTTCTATATTTACAATTAAAAGTTCAGTCCATGCAGAACTAAAAAAATCATCACAATCTAAAAAATTAACATAATCTAATCTGAAACTGATTCTCAAGATCTTTAAATCTGTTTTTTTTTTTAATGTAAATCCAAAGTAAAACATGGTTTTGAATAACATTGTCATGAAGAATTTATTTTATACATTTTGAAAAATCACAGATAAAATTTGCTCTGGAATGTGTCGCTTAATTTAAGACAAGTGAAGATATAAAATCAAATACAACCACAAATTTCAGGTCTCATTTGCAAAAGTCGTAGATACACATGTCATATGATTATGTGGCATGTAAAAGATCCCTTGAGTATCAATTTGGCTCTGGTACTCTTGGCAAAATTAAATCATGGCAATATTTAGTTTCCAACAAAAACTTGAATTAAAAAAAAATTAATTCAAGTGTTCAAATTTGATAACAAGGCAGCCACTAGATGGTGCCATCATGAAATGGCACTCATGTTTTGGGACTTGCCATGTCTGCAAAGGCTAGGGTGTTAAAATATAGCCCCATTGGGAGAAGGGGGGGGGAGATCAATTTATTTTCCTTTTACATTGAAAGTAATTATGAAGTGACTTAGAAATTTTATTAAGTTTTTCAAAAAAAAAATTTTTTTTTAAAGTTATAGCTATATAAAATGCCATAATTCAACATGATTTATTAAGATCAAAGCTTAACTTTGCTAATGTTTTGAGATTTTAAAAATAAAACAATTTAACTCTCTCTCTACTAACTTTATTTTCTAACATTGTGATAATAGCTGAATTAATTAAAACATTTTGTTTCACATGCACACACACAAAAGATTTTTTAGTAAATTCTTTAAAAGAAAAATAATAATTAATTAAGGTTTTTAAAATTAAGCAACTTGATTACTCTTGAAGGTTAATATGACTTTTTAAAAGTAAATATGAAAGTTTTTTAAAAATTGAAAATGTTATCAATTTTAAAAATAAATTAATAATTACTTACATGATAGCTCCAGTTGCTTTTCTTTTAACAGATAATAATCCATCCAATCCTAGTTCTACAGTATATAATTCATTCCGCTTATGAACGATTTTATAATGAAGTGGAATATCAGGTTCAAAACGATTTGAATCAGCATCTGTTAGCTAAAAGAATACAACATCATTTTATAAAACAATACAATTTTGGAAAGAGAAAAACTTTAATAAATTGTAAAATTTTGAATAATTCTTACATGTTTAACACTGAAATTTTCAACTCTAAACGATGTTACTCTTTTTCCAACAGATTACAAGTTACAAAGCAATTAAGAAGTACATTTTCACTTGGTTAAAAAAATAAATATGCTCAAACTAATGTATAAGGGTATTCATGTAAGTAGCTAAGAGTTCATGGCATTAAGTTAATGGTGAATTATGTGTTACACTGGCATAGCTAGTCTTGGGTGGGGCATGTATCAAAATTCCTTGGGGACCTTCTTTGGAAAACAAAAATGATCACATTAATAAAACTTTTTGAAAGTTTCAAAATATTATACATTTTGGGGCCCCTGTAGCTTGGGTACCCTTATCATTGGTACAGCATTAGCTATGCTTCGGATGTACTCAGTCCTAAATCCACTAAAGAGTTATCATGTTGAAGGTTGATGAACATGAAATTTATCAGGGACCAATTATAATATTTTTATCTCTATTTTAATATTTTATCGTACTGTTTTTTAGATATTTTAAAATACTTGTTAAAATTGAAAGGAATATATGGTACTTCCCTATTATCCCAACAATCGACAATGTTCAAGATAAATCAACAAGTTGGCAACCCCAATTTCACATGTGTCTTATGCTCCTCATTGGCAATCATGTGCTTCATTTCATATATATAACGTCATCAATAGGTTGCAATAATACATAAGTACCAAATATACAATCAAACAAAAATTCTCCTTTTTTGTGCTCCTTCATATGCTTTTTACACTTTTAAACACATACTCCACAGTTCACATTCAAGAAAGCGAATTGAAATTCCATAGGATTAGAAAATTTCACCCATTCAAAATGAATGATAGATGTGGAGCTCAAACTAAACAAGTGGACCTAACTAAAATATTTTATTTCATATAATTAACTTATTTTAAATGAAAATAAAATCAAAAATAAAAAAGCAAAAATATACCACTGACTTTTAAATTTTCAATGCATTTATGATTTAATTGGTATGCCACAAAGTTTCTCATTTTAGTTCAGTTGCTTAAGTTTATGAGAAAAAATAAGCATTAAAGGAATGTTAAAATTCAGACCATTTGGAATATAAGCTAAAAATAACCATAAACGTTTAAGATTCTAATAAAAAATACTTTGGAAAATGGAAAATGAATTTTTTGGTGAAATTGTCGAATCGGCCACTGGCCTGCCAAATTATGAAAAATCGCTAATTTGGCGCGTTTTTGTGTGTTTTTTTTGGAGTAGCAACCCTACTACAACACGATCCGACTTCTCCCTTACTGATGCCAAAAAAAAAATCAAAAGGGGTTACCAGATTTGGTTCTTTTATCGATTTGGCGAGAAAACACTTGGCGGGATAAGTGGCCAATTCGACAATTCAACCAATTTTTTTTGTTGATGTTTTTGATTTTGAATAGAAGGCTTTAAAATAAATATTAAAAGAGAAAAAAATTGAAATGATAAAAGTATTATGAATTATACACATATCTTAAAACAATAAATATTTAAAAAATACCAAACATGTTTAAAAATGTAAACAATTTGCAAAATAGATTGTAAACATAAAATGAATGAACAATGTTACTTTTATATTATAATACTAAAATCAAATATAACATAAGAAATATGTTATTCACCTTAATTCTAAGATTAACATTATCAATGAAGGTTATATTTAAATGAACCTTCTGTACATCCTTTGGAAAACCAGAAGAAATGTTTCTACTTAAGGTTGCTTCGATGTGATCAGCATCTTTAATTATATTGTCAATCTCATAACCTTTATGATTCCTTGAAAAGAAACATGATGGGACACCCAAGAACGAAGATTTTGTCAAATCTGAATCTTTTACAGAAAGATCAGATGCAGGTATATAGCAGCATCCCCGTTTCAAACACTCTGCTTCGGAAATTGGTCGATCAGGATGACAGTCAAATTTTTCTACGTCAGGAATTGAACATGTGTCGGGTTTACTTCCACCTTTTCCGTGACTTCTAAAAGACTCGCCATTTATAAAATAAAATAATAAAGTGCCTACGCCAAAACCAATAACAACAACAGCGCAAATATAAATAATTTTTCGCTTTGTAGATGGACTTCGTGATTCCTCATTTATAAAAGTGTAATTCCCTTTATCCATGTCCAAAACTAAAAAATGTATGAAATTCTATAATTTCCAATCAAGTTATTCCAATACACGTACAGAATAATCGCAAAGCAAGATTACATCGTTTAACCTTTTCATACGACATTGATACTGATAAACATAAGGTCGATTTAAACAGAATTATTTTATCTGTTACTCTTTTGTTTATAAAGCTTTTGTTTATCTTCACCTTCTATCACTAAAAACTTCTGCTTTTGCAGACGGCATTTGAAACTCGCGGTTGTAGTCACGGGTCGTTGCTAGACAGCGAAACAATAACATTATTCACCACAAACACAATGGACTCCATACACTTGACGTCATAATCACGTGATAATATAAAAAACAAATAACCACGTGTTTGATTCCACTGAGTATTTTGGCGGAATTTTCGGATTTGCATCCTACTATGATATAAGAAATAAAATACTGTAGCGTGTTAAATTGCTATAAATTTAATTAATATTAAATTGCTACAATGCAAAAGAAAAATTTGCCTGCAGGTAAGAAAGCTTTTTTCGGTTTCCACTAAAGAATAGATAGTTATTTTCCAAACCACCATCCACCCAAAGAATTTTCAAGAGAAGAAATAAATCTTCAGTATCACATAAATTAAAAGATGTTCCAAAAGAAATTTCGACTGAAATGTGAGTACTTTTTAATTATTTCAATTTCAATATTTTTTTGTTTTTATCAAATACGCTGACGATATTTAAAGTTTTAAAAAGAGTCTGAAATATTTTCTGAGCATTTCGAATTCGAAGATTTTTAATTTTGCAAACATACACAGATCAGGGTATCACTTCTGTGATCTATTATGAATGCTCTGAATTTGTTAAGTATGTAGTTGATTACCTTTTTTTTCAATTCCTACTGTTAGTTTACACTCTCTCCATATTTATTCAAATTTTCAATCGTTTGTAAAATACATTTTTAAAGCGCTCAATGGACTCGATACACCTGACGTCATAATCACGTGATGATATACAAAACAAATAGCCACGTGTTGGATTCGACTGAGTATTTTGGCGGAATTTTCATATTTACATCTACTATAAAAAACAAATGAAAGAAGTTATTCCAAAAGAAATTTCGACTGAAATGTGTGTACTTTTTAATTATTTCATTTTCAATATTTTTTTTTTGTTTTTATCAAATACGCTGACGATTTTTAAAGTTTTAAAAAGAGTCTGAAATATTTTCTGAGCATTTCGAATTTTGCAAACATAAACAGATCAGGGTACCCCACTTCTGTGATCTATTCTAAATGTTCTGTATTTGTTAAGTATGTAGTTGATTACCTACGTTTTTCTTTTCCAATTCCTACTATTAGTTCACACTTTCTCAATATTTATTTATGTTGTTCAAATTTTCAATCGTTAGTAAAATACATTTTAAAGCGCTCGATTGAGCTAAAATTTTATATACATGATTATTTTAGTTGACAATACAGAATTTAATTAATAAAAATTGATTAAAACTAATTATTCTAATAATTATAAATACATCCATGTTGGCATCATTTTTGGCGACATAGTGACCATTTTGGCGACTTGTGTCCAAAATTAAAAAGGTTTTTTTCTCACATTTTAAAACATTCAGTTGAACTGAAATTTGAAACACATTTGTTTTGGATAGCAATTCAATACTTGAATGGTAATTAATAAAAATTAATTGCCACTTAATGTTGTAATTCTTCATATGTATACACATATTTATATTAACTATAATTATTTGATAAAAAGTAACTAAAAAAATTTTTTTTTTTACCTAAGAAGGAATTGATTTATTTTTTTTATAATGCTTGTTTTTGTTATTTTAAGATTTTTTTCGACTATTTTACAAGCACTACAGACAAAAATTTGAAACTGAACTGTCTTAATAAAGAAATTTGTTCTGTTAAATTTTATTGGAATAAAATCTCACTCTTAAATTTTGCCATCCATTTAGTAGCAATACGAAATACTTTTTAATTTATAGAAATATCATCATAACTTTGTTCTTTTTATTTCCTAACTGTGTATATAATGTTAATATATATCTATGCATTTTCTATGTTGCAGTCATTTGAAATTTTATTGTACTGTATGTTGATAAATGTGTCTACTTCAAAGCATTTCAATTTTGCAGACACAAAAAAACAAACCAGGGTTCTACTTCTGGGACCTGTTCTGATTTTCTAACTGATGAATAAGTATGCAGTTGAACTCACCTACATTTTTCTTTTCTTTTTTCTCTTTATATAACTATTTTCACTAATTTAACAAGCATAATAGATAAGATTTTGAAACTGAACTGGCTCAGCAAAGTCATTGTTTTGTAATTTTCAGAACAATACACTTACAAATACAAGTAAACGAACAAAGTTCATATGTACTTTAAAAAATATGCATCCATAAATGTATAATGCTTGCTATATGGTGAAGAACGCACAATATATTTTAATAATTTGTGGGATTCATATTTCATTATTTTTTCAGAAATCAGGGAATAAATCAGTTCAATACTAAAGAGCATGATCATATAGAAATTGAGAAGCAAGTATCTATCTATATTCTTAAAATACTGATTGCATTAACTTTTCCCAATATTAAAAAAAAACAGTTATAATAAAAGAAAATCCCTACTTATATCAATTTTACTATACTACAACTGACATTTTAAATTTCATGTTATTTTTATTTTACATCCTTATAAGCTTAAAATTCATGAGTAGTTACATATACATGCATAATTATGTAAAATTTTTGTAAAAATTCTTTTAATGCGGGGATAGCGAACGTTACGTTAGCCAGCACTTTCCATTCCTTCCTGGATAAGCTTGCCTTTTACAAAACAAAATAGAAGCAGAAGGATATTATACAGAAAAATAAATTCATTGCAAATAACAGTAAGTGATTTGCATATGAAAACCTTAACAGAGGGTTTCATTGCAAGAGATTTTTTTAGTGTATTCAATGTTTTAAATATTGAAAATACCTTAATGTCCACCCAAAATAATATTTTGCAACCCATTGATATGTTTTTGGTAAAATTAAAGGACAGGTATGTCCAACACATGCACAATAGAACATATGTTTGGTTAATCTAAATTTTACTTATTTTACACATCTTCACAGAAATTAACGAGAGGTACTTCAGTATTTATCTAAAATTAGGATGCAAAAATCTGATATGTAACCATATATGTCGTATTAAAAACAAGTATACATACGTATAAATCAAAAATTTGTTTTACTTAATAATTTTAGAATATTACAGGGAAAAAGAAAAAACATTTTCGAGAAGCATTCACTATAGAAATGGAAAAATATTTTAATTTACTACAGCTTCATTAATGTTTACACTTGATGATGAATCAAGTACCATTTTTTAACATTAGAAGTCAAAATTATCATTTAACATATGTAAAATTATATGCAAAAAAATTATGCAACATTTTGAAAGCCTACTCCCTGTGCTATTTTAGGTAAAAGATATGATTTATCGAGAATTGAATTCCAAATATGATAATAAATTAAGGCATTAAAATTTTTTAATAAAAGTGTGTGTATAATAGAATATGTTAATGTCCATATATGGATTATAAAAATACTGCTCACTCTTACATGATCAAAATTTTAAAAAAATCATTTTTGAATCCATAATTCTTTTACAAAAAAGAAATTAATAATAATAATTGTTATATATTTGTGTGGTATCTATTAGCAGAACATTTGTTTTTCAGAGTTTGACTGTGGTATAAACCTATCACAGAGATGTACAAATTTTTTTACTATGTATTGCAAATAAGCATTTATAGGTATTTGCACAATTTGTAGAAGATTTATCATTATAGATTAGATTTGCTTTATGTCATTAGATTTATTTTTACATAAATATTAAAGTCTTAAAAGGCATGTATATTGATATTTATCGTGCTTATAAGTCCTGAATAAATTTGTTACATTGAGTTGCTTACAAATATTGACCCAAGAAGAGTACTTGCATCAATTGTATATTTATTCAGAATTAGGATCATGAAATCAAATATGGCTTTATGTATAGACATTTGATTCTGTGGGATGTTGTTGCAATATACAGCCAATAACTGGAACTCTTCCTGCTCATAGGCATCATAGCTCATGAACGCAGTAATAATAATAATATTTTTTAAAGTTCTTGATGCGTTTTTGCTTGGCAAAATTATTTGGCAGTTTAACATATAAGTTCAAATTTTTTAAATGGTATGAGTACTGATTGAGCATTTCTTAGACAACTGTGATTTTGATTAGAATGGAACTCAATTTATTCATGATAAACTTTAGTAACTTGTTGATGCATAATAATGATTTTAATCTTTAATAATATATTTTCACACGTTTAACTTCAGAGTGAGAATTTTGTATCCTCTCTCTCTCTCTCTGATGTTTTTTTATCTTCCATTTTTTTTTAAGTGTGAATATAAATATATATAAAAAGTTACTTTAGATACATATTAGTGATAACAAAATAATGAAATGTCAATACATTTCTCCAAATAAGTTTTTAGTTTGCATGCACTACACATACAATACCTGGTCAAGATACATAACCAGTAGAAATTGCGAATGGAAATTTTATGCAACTATTCATTTTTATATATATTGTATTGAATTTTTTCTTTTTTACAATTCATTGTGTTGTAAAAATAAAATTCATTTTCATCATGGATAAATATTTATTATTATTCAAAAACTTTCATATTAAGTCGATCCAATATGCTAATTTCTATTTTACAAGTTTAACTTATATTTTGGAGCCATCTATTGTTTATAGATAAATTATACTATTTTGATAAATTATATGTAATTCTATAAGAAGAAAAATACATTTAAAACTGAGGATAATTAAATTGAATTTTTAAAAATATTTGCTCCTTTTCTGATGAAACATTCCCTTAATATTGTATAATAATTTTTAAAAAGTAGATCAACATGTTATAGGCACTATACACGGCACCAGGTTTGCAAAAAAAAAAAATTGCAGTTTTAAATTGGGGCACAGTTTAGCAAGTTTGAGTTTTATTGCACAACTTTAAAGTACTAAAATATAGTACGACAATATATTATCATGTAGTTAAGTACATCATGGGAATATTCAGTTTTATCTGCAATACTTGAATTCAGAAGTCTAATTGCAGTATTAACTGAGGGTGATTTTTAGATACATCATTTTCAGTAGTGTCCATCTCTTCGAAATATTGTTTCTCACAGCAACCTGAGAATGTTTGGGCCAAAAAGAAAAAAAATTAATGATAAAGCTTCCAAGTTATATAAACTATTTTTAAAACAAAAATTAGCCTTGAAAATAATCTTAATTAAATAACTATGAGAACTCAAAACATTATCAAGCAGAAATGCTTTTAGTAATGAGAACTGAAATAATTAACCATTTCACACTGCAAGAGTTGATTGGGCTCAAAAATATTTTTAATTCAATTTAAGAGTGGAAAACTGCTTTAAAATGAAACTGAAACCAAAACCTAAGCTCTTCAAATATCTTTAAAACTAATTTATTATCAAATCTAAAATTTGGTGGCAAGCTTCTCAATGATATGGGCCATAAGAAAATGTCAAAATTGTTTTTGGATTGTTTAGCGCATTGTGTGGCCTTAAAATAGTATGATTTGTACCAATCCATTTAGAAGCTTTTAAAGATATGTTGTAAAATAATAACATTTAGCACTTTGATAGTCTTAATAATTATCACCTACAAATGTTTGAATTTTCTTTTTTATAAATCATTGTCCCCATGAAAAAAAAAAAACGAATCATACTAAAATATGGGATTAATTTTAGAAATTGTTTAAAACATGCTAAATTATTTTCATGAAAATTTTTACATTTTGGAGCATTCAAAATTTTTGTTAGCTAGTTTAAATTAGTAATTAAAATTATTTAACTTGCATCATTTATCAACATTTAATTTTAATATTACATGATTTTATACAAGTGAAGCATGTGAAAATTTTATATTTTTAACTAAGAAATTCATTGCAATTTAAAAAATGCATTTTCATATTCTTTTGAAAGACTATCAGTGACATTGCTTCATTATGCATTTATGAAGAGTATTTTTTACTAAGACGTATTCCAAAAGAGTATTTTTTTTGTCAGTTTCAATCTTTATTTGCATTAATATGGATATATAAAATTGAAACATTGTTATTGTATATTAATTTTTTAAACAACTGTTCTATAAAAATTCCCAAGACATAGTAAGATTTTTCGAAATATATGATGAATCTATAATGAAATAACACATTTGCCAGCTTTGATTGTCTGACTTTACTTAGTAATTATCATTTATGAAGGTTTGAAATTTCTTTTAGAAATTTCCCTTTAGACTGTCTTTAAAGTTTAAAAAAGAAAATACTCTTACACTATTAAGTTAAAGAAGGAATCATGTTAATACATAATTCTTAGGAATAATGATTAAATTTCATTGGATTATTCTTTATTACAAATTATTTCTTATGAGTTATTGAATTGCATATAAATTGTCTAATTGATGTAAAGCAAACAAATATTTCCTTACAATTTTAAAAAATAAAAGAATTATTAACATTAAAAACTTTGATGTCCTAATAATAATACTGAAATGAATTTTCAAGAGCAGCAAAAAGGAAACTTTATATGAATATTAGAAAATAACAGTTAAATTCACAAGCTTTTTTGTAATTACAAGAAGTTTCTATGTAAAAAAATATAATCAATGTCACAAATTCGGTAAGAAATAAATACCTGCGCTTACAAAGAAAGGTTAGGAGCAATGAAAACTTAAAACAATCCTTAGAAACGCCACAACGCTAGAATTCACAAAATCCCAAGAGGTCTTCACAGCACTCAGACACAACTAACAGTGTCTAGAAATACAAATAGGCAATATATTCAGGTAACGGTTATACATTTACATGGAATCTCTTATTATCCAATCATCATAATAAATTGATTAACAGTCTTTGGTCCTATTCAACAGCCGAAGTATTAACTAATCGCTCTTGATGACAGAAGACACAACAATCTTCTGTTTTGGCGAGCCACTCCCTATTTAGTCTGCACGAATTTTTCTCGGAAAAACTCGCTTACATGATGATTCGCGATATTAGTAGATTTATCCAATTTCAAGAAGCAATTTGTTCAAAAGAGCGTTGCATAATTTTTTAATCACAATATGGCTGGCACTAATAAAAAATAATTATTAAACCTAAAAGTATACAAAAATTCGAAGCCAAAGGAATGAAGTATAAACTAAACACTTAAATAAACTAAACACTATAATTTGGTCACATACAAAAACTAAAAGAGTAGAAAATATATTA